>MDYQ01000107.1:0-158515 GCA_003024175.1 Planoprotostelium fungivorum
TGACAAAGTTGTGTGTCGTTTGGAGATATCTCTTTCCAATATTTTGGTCTACAACTCGGAATCACAAATCGATTCTATGCTTCCTTACACTTACGTATTGAGTTTACCCCCCTCCATCAAGATCTATCCGGTATTTCACACCTCACTTCTCACGCTGTACATGGAGAACACATTGGTAGGTTGAAAGAGACCAGCTCCACCTCCTGTCATAATTGACAGTGAACAAGAGTACAAGGTTGAGGCAATCTTGGATGTACAAAAGCAATATGGGAAGACCCAATATCTTGTAAGCTGGAAAGGTTATGGCCCAGAGGAGAATTTGTGGTTACCTGAGGACAACCGGTCTAATAGCCCAGACCTGGTGGCAGATTTCAAGGCAAGAACCGCTCGCATCACCACATCCAAGAGGAAGCACAAGAACTGATCTGCTGGATCAAGGGGACAATGTTATGACACTACATTGTAGAGAAGGAATATCAATGACAAAAGGAATTGATTTAACGGTCTACAATTGCATTGTGTAATAAAAGGGAATTGTTTGAAGCCCATCCACAAGGAGAGGTTTCATACATACATCATCAAAGTTATCCCTCCTTGTGAATCCTTTATCCTGTTATCAAGAGTGAGATCATCCATTTATAACACATGAGTTCAAAGAATGTTATAAATGGATTATTCCACTCTTGATAACAGGGCAAAGGATGAACAAGGATGGACAACCATTTGGATGTGCTTTGAATATATGATTATCATTCAATTCTTATGCATCCATTTGTTACAGTGAAGCAAAGATTCAAGATATATAAGAATGCTGTTCTGAATGATAATCAGGCATGATTGATGTTGACAATATGTATGTATATGATTATGGGAGTCATAAGAGTGCTGGTATGATTATCACTGATTCACCCTGGATGCCTTTTATATCAATATAGTGTTACTAGAACCAGACTTGCAACTCAAGTTAAGAGAGAATTTTGTCTCAAGTCCATCAAATCAGGTCAAATTGGAAGTTGACCAACCAACTTGGGCTTGAGCCAAAAGGAAAATCAAGTAAAATTATCAGCTTTCTCTTGGAAAGTCAAGTCAGATGTTGCAAGCCCTTAAACAATCATTTTGACCTTGCATTCTTGTTCACTGCTAATTATGATGGAGGTGGAGCTGGTCTCTTCTGACCTACCAATGTGTTCTCTGCCTATCCTGTCTGATTTGCAAGAGTTCTTCTTCTGAATCAATCTTCTAATCTCAATCACAATTTGTGTTCATCTTGTCTTTATTCATCATACACCCTAACTCTAACTTGGTTCATATGTCCCTGTGTCTACCCATTGCAACACCTACAGTCTGTCATTTACTTGTTATTGTGCACATCCACCTTGATCCACTTGTTTTGCACTGTTGTTTGGTGTTGCTATCTTGGTCAGAGAAATTATTCAATTGTTATGTATGCACCTGCATATATTTCTGCATTTCCTTTCTAATGTTGGGTGCACTTGATGAACAAGATTTTCTGAACATTGACTGCTCCAACAAATCTGTGGGCTGAAAGAGTGGTTAGACCAGTGATTTTGAGAAGGCAATGATATGCCACCTTTTTGAAATAGCAAATAAACTGGGAGAATGCAGGGTTGTACCATTCATTCATCTGTGTCATCTCATGAACAGTGAGATGTGATGATGGAATTCCAGCTATCTTTGGTTTCCAAGAGAGGAAGAGCTTCAAGTTTGGTACCTTCATTCAATTATAAACAGTCACTGTGAACAATCTCACCACATAGATCACACCTTGGGACAAATTCTCATAGAAATTGGTTGATGTCAGTTGATGAGGGGCATAGATGAGGAGTCGGTCCTTCATCTCTTTGGCTCCTCCGTGAGCATTGTGAGGAATGATGATGGGTGATGTCTTGATCTTCCTCATCATGGGCTTCAGAAAATTCTCATAGTTGATGCCACTGTCTGATATGAAGTACGTCTCATCTGTAGCCTGGGGTAGCTCTACGGTCTTTGTCCTTTGTCTCTGCTCCAACTTGGACTCCAGGGTCATCCCTGAGAGTGGGATGATGTCTCGTATCCATATTGCTGCGTCATGGACTCTCAGAGCGTACACTTTCTCCACCTCATTGTTTGTGATGCACAGGACGTTCTCTCTCCTGCATCCTTCCTTCTCTCAATTCAGTTCCAGAAGATAGAATCTTCTCACCGAGATGAGCTGACAATAGGATAGGTCTTCAAGGAGATCTTGGTCGTAACGATCGGTGATGTAGATGACGATGGGGAGGGGGCAGTTGTACGTCAGAAAGGGACGAGAGAACCCCACCACATCTCCAATGATGATCATGTCGTATTCCTTTGAACAGTATTGATGCTTGTTCTTGGTGTACCAGCGTGCTGCAATGTCCTCCGTGATGGTGGATGTCCCCATGTGACCTTGAATTTGTATCCGTGTCATGTTGAAGGTGCCCAGAGAAGATAATGTTCCCTCCACATCATCGGTGATGCCTCCCTGACTGACGAACAGGATCTTCTTCGATTTCAGTTCTCTCCGCAAGTTGGTCGAGCTCCACTCCTCCTCTCGAAGACCTCTATTCGAGGCAATGGCAAGAGACAGAAAGACAATCACAGAGAGAGCTGACAACCATTTAACGTGCTTGCTCTTGATCCGGTGTGGAATGATTGACAACATCTTTGAGAATCTCATGTACGATTAGCTTGACGTTCGATTGGATTTAAATCACATGTTCTGAGCAGGTGAGAACGGCGAGGTTGCAGATTTTTGACAGCTGACACTGCGACCTGCTTCCAAAATATTCAATCCTTCAAGTATCAGTCTTTGGATCGAGCCCATCAATTGCATTGTTCAAGTTTTACGAGGATAGTAGAAAGAGAGACTACCTGAATTTCTGTTCAGCGAGAGAACAATTGAATCGTCCCTCTTTGGGACTGAATCACATCCACATGAAGCCCTTGAAGGCAGCTGTAGTTTGAATTCGGGTCCGAAAATCGAGAGAAAGTTGGCAGTGATTTCGAATGACCCCCGGCAGATGAGATGGAATTACCACACGAACAAAATCACACCAATACGTACGCTTCACTTAATTATCATACAAACGCCTATTTATGTGAGATGATTAGACCATTCACCATTTGACCCATTCATCTAGTTAATTCTAAAACCATTCGATGTCTTCCATCAGCTCACATCACGCTTGTGAAGTGGACGAGAAGTCCATGTCGAAAGACGGATACGTCAGATGGACTCCACTCGACAGAAAGATCTTCTTCGATATAGCGCGAGGGAGAATTGTCGCCGTCCAGTATGGTGAAAAGATAATGGAAACGATATCATGGCTCGGTTATGAAGTTCTGATGGAACTTACACCCCTCAATTGGTTAGTGAAGAAGATCAAAAAGAGGCCACACTACAGCTGGAGTCATAGTTTTCTCATATTCATGGTGGATCATCCCATCCTCGGTCGATGGTGAGCCTTCTTTTGGTTCATTTATGGATTCATCAGAGAGATCGAGGCTTTGATCACTGATCTTGAGAAGGTACGTGAGAAGTGAATATGGTCACGGAATGGCATCCGAAGTCACCATACGGGTGGGCAAGCTGACGAACGATCTAATCCGACCGAGGGAACACCTACGAGTGAGACTCCTTCCATCGAAATCCTGACGTCGTCAGAGTCCATACTGTATTCCAGAAGAGAAAGAACCCATCTACATCGAAGAACTGTTGAAGCACGAACCTGGGCAGTACAGTATACCATCGAATAATTGTAAATCATACTGCGAGCGAGTCCTTCGAAAGTTGGTAGATGTAGAGGTATGTCTGTGTACGTGGATGTACATCTGACGACTGTAGACCATTCCAGACCAGCACCTTCGAGATTTTCCCAGAATCGTGGGGGATGCGTGGTTCGGTGAGTGTTGTTGTTCGCCGTTGGACTCGGCTGACGTTGAATCAGACGGGAGGTACAGCCTTCTCAGTCAATAGACTTCGTGTGATTCCCTTAGACAATGGATGACTGTGAATAAATGATTCATACCTGTACGATGATGTGAAAGATTGCCTCTATGTCTACTTCTGGACGAGATGACGGCCCGTCATAAATCTCCGAAGAAACTTCTGAACCCATGGCGCGACAGACGCGAGACACCACCCGATGAGCAGATTACAGATGCTCTTGATCCTCCTCTTTCTGCTGGCTTTGAACGTGTCAGCGGATTGGACCAGCTGCACGTATCAACAATATGATCTCTCTAGTCTGAAGCAATCAAAGGACATGTCGTTACAATGGGGAGGAGTGAGACTGAAATGGCTGAAATAACGATTGATATCATCTTAGGCCAACTATCTCTTTAACTTTTGTCAAGATTTGCAATCAGAACTTCTCTGCCCCAAGTCATGCACTGCTTGTAGATATGGAGGGCAAGGCCAGCCGGCATGTTTGATGACCAACAGTAGCATCACCTTCTCGAACCGTGAGAAAGTTCATATCACCATCAACTGAGTCGACCAGTTGAACCTGGAGTGGAGGGATTCGAGATCACTTCAGGATATAAGAGCTCTGGCCCAGCTATGCCACCGACGTCTCTTGACGTCCACATCTTTGTACGCTGTGACCCAACCCAGGCCGCCCCGGGTTTCATCAACACCACGAGCCAAGGATACGATGCGAGAGGTTTCCAGCTCTTCTATATCTGGTCTCCTGCTGGCTGCCTCGCCCCTCCCAAAGATGAAAGTGGTGGAGGTGGAGCTCTCGGTGTTGGTGCCATCTTATGCATTGTGTACGTTGTCGCTCACATCACACCATCATTGATCGAGTCACAGGTTCGCGAGCGTGATAGCAGCGTATCTGATCGTGGGTGTGGCCGTGAAACGAGTGCGGACGAAAGAATTTGGAGTCCCAAACAAAGGCTTGTGGGTGTCGACGGGTGGTCTGATCAAGGTGAGAGATGAAGATGAGATGGCGTCTCAACACCCACAGGACGGTTTCCATTTCACTTACGGCAAGACGCGAGCAATTTTGAGGAGAGAAGAATATCAAACCGTGTAATGTAGACTCCATGAGGCACCGATGATCGTTTATAGTGGCGATCGGCTCGATCGAAATGAGTAATAAAGCGGTGGAATCGTAGTTGGCATGAATTGATTGGATCGAACAACAGAAGATCTGCATCACATGATCACATGCAGATGAGCACAAGAGAAGAGGAAGAGAGTTGATTATAAACATCTATTCGATTGACTGGTGATACAAGAGGAAAAATCTAGGTTAAGCGGAGGCACCCTCGAACATGGGGTTGGCACCACCTCCACTGCCGGGGACGTACATGGGGTTGTTCTGTACTCCTCCAGCTGCGGCAGCTCCCGAAGTGAAGTAGTCGAATCCCTTCTTTCCAGCGAATCCGAGAATAGCGGCTCCAGCGGCACCTCCAACGGCAATACCAGCGATGGCTCCGGCGGTGATACCCGCGATGACGGCGGGGGTGAGCTTGCAGTTGACGGATCCAGCGTCTCCACTGCAGTATCCACAGGCGTCAGTGGTACCTCCCTCTACCACGGCGAGGAAACATCCAACGGTGAGGTTGCACTGGAGGGTGTGGCAGTTTCCAACCAACTGAGAGAAGTTTCCTACTTGATAGCAGTCGATGGGGGCAGTGACACAGCCGTCGACCGAGTTACAGGTGGTGTTGTCACACACGGTGTTGTTGACGGTAGAGCAGGTCACGGCGGGGTAGGTACAGCCTCCCAAATCGTTGTTGCACTTGTCGATGGTACATGCGTCCTTGTCATCCGGGCAGTCCGTGAAGGGCTCGTAGACACATTGGTTTCCAGCGGTCTGTGTGCTGTTGCAGCTGTCATGGGTGCAGAAGTTGTTGTCGTTGCAGACGTAGGGAGTGTGGATGCAGGTGCCGTTGGTAGCGTCACAGGTGTCCACAGTGCATGGGTTTCCGTCGTCACAGTTCTTGGGCTTCGTGACGTGGGCACCGGTCAAAGGATCGCAGGTGTCCTGCTGACATACTCCGACAAGGTTGGGTGTGAAAGTGGCGCAAGCACAGGTGGCGTTGTAGCTGCACTTGTTGCTGTCAGGCACTGTGGGGTTGCAAGAGGTACAGCCCTGGCTGAATCCAGCCTTGGCGGGGCAGCTTCCGGCGAGGTCATCCATGTACTGGCATCCAAGCTTTCCGTCCGTGCAAGTACCCTTCTGGCATTGTTTCTTACCGCAAGTGACTGCCTGGGTGGCACATCCAGTACTGGGGTTGCAGTAGGCAGTGTTACACAGGTCACCAGGGCACAGAGGGGTCAAGTCCTGAGCAGCGTTACAGCCAAAGGCAGGGTTGGTGCAGGTGGAGTAGGTACAGGTGGTGTTGGAGCAGGTGGGGCAGATGCAGGCACCCTTGCATCCACAGAAACCACCCTTGCAGTTGCAGTTGGAAGTCGTGGTGGCGGGACAGGTGAAGGTGGTGATCTTCTGCACGGAATTGGCCAGATCCTTGTAGTTACCGACTTTGAGGTAGCTGTTGGGGCTGGACATCTGGGTCATAAAGTCCTCCCTCATGTCGCTGTTTCCAACTCCGATTCCAAAGACAGTGAGTTGACCGTTGGGGGGGTACAGGTTCTGCATGGGAGTGATCTGATCGAGCCAGTTGATTCCACTTCCATCCGAGCGACCACCACTTCCATAACAGTTGTTTCCGTTCTCCCATCTCCAGCATCCCCTCTGTACGTTGGGGACGTTGTTCTGTCCGTCCGACAAGATGAGCAGAATCTGGGGCACTCCAGCTCTCTTGTTCTGGGAGAACATCTACTACAAGTCAGCACACGCACAGTGATCGGGAGAGGCTCACATTGAGGGAGGCCTTGATACCACAACCGATGCAAGAACTCTCGGAGACCTTGGGGCGAGTCTGGTTGACGGCGTTGATGAAGGAAGTCTTGTCAGAGAGGAGTCCGGGGGTTCTTCCGTCGGGTTGGAAGGTCTTGGTGTAGGCATCGTTACCGAACCAGACGAGACCCATGCGTCCCAAGTTGTAGCCAAACTTGAAGGAGTTGGCGAATTGGTTTCCGAAGGACAAGATGTTGCCCCACATGGTGTCGTCGATACTTCCAGACATGTCGATGGCTGAGATTCCATCAGCATCGAGAGCATGAGATGGCAGACTCACCCAAGATGACGTCGGCGGGCTGGTCACAGGTGGTGGTGGGGCAGCTCCAGGTGGAGAAAGCAGACAGAGCGTTGGTATCAACACCGGTCGTTTGAGAAGAGAAGGTGAAGACCGCACCGTTGTTCAGAGTGGCTCTGGAAGAACATGAGAATGTAGAGGGGAGAAGATCCACTCACGTAGCGACGTAGTTACCCGAGACGGTGAGCTTCGTGACGTAGGTGCTGTAAGTGGTAGAACCACTGTAAGTGTAGTCCTTGTTGTTCGTCGTGGAAAAGCCGCTGCTGGTGAATTGGTACAGAGGAATGGTGTAAGCAGTCGCTTCACATGCCGAACACTTCTTGTATTGAACGTTCTGCATCTCGTCAACACGTTGAGAAAATCCTCCAAACTCACGGCAGGTTGGCCACTCGGGGTGTTCTGACGGTCGATGATTGTAATTACACCTCCTTGATCGTAATCGAGACGTTGTCTCTGTTGAACGGAGGACCATTGGATAGAACCACTGAGAGTACCCTGTGATCTCATGAGTCCCTTTCAAATCATCACAAGTGGTGGTGCTCACCGAGATGGTGGGGTCAGAGTATGTGAATCTAGCGGTGAACTCTGTGACAGTATCACTAGCGGCAGAGGCCAGCAGCAGCAGAGCGAAGACCAGCACCTTCATCCTTGGAGGGGTAACGGAAAATGTCTCTTGTCTCGCTACTGCTCTTCACATCCGCAAACGCCCGACTGTGCGGTTCGTTAACGAGGAATATTTCCTCCGATTCGTCGCCCTTTGAAACGTGTCAAAGAATAGGAGTGCCCGTTTTCGTATTTGGCTCCCTTTTGGTCGGCTTCCACCAAACCTTGGGCTCTATCGCGAACTTATATCGGAAGGCGTCTCCGCCGTAGAAGCCATTTCTCCTCAGATGCAGATGTTCATTCGCCATGGATGAAACATAATATTAGATAACGGAGGTGAGGCGGAACGGAGACACAGAAGAGTAGCAGGCAGGCCGTTGATTTGTGCCGATAAAAAATGTCCTGCCAAGCGGCTGACAAGTATTCCAGACTAGTCTTGAATGGGCCATTTGCTCTCTCCTTCTATGGAAGGTCATCCCTATTCCTCAGGATAGGGGTAGTATCTTCTCATAAGATTGATATAATCTGGGATATTATGAGGGTTGTAGATGTCGACAGTTTTTATGCGGAATTTCTGAATCTTACGTACTCATCTATCACGCATCGCAACGCACGCACGAACGATCATCATGAACCTGATCACGTTTTTCTTCAACGCTATCAATCGTTACCTATTGTTCGGTCTGTTCCATCCGGTTGATGAAGATGCATTTACGTTACGATTATTCGAAGGTGTTGAACATCTTGTGAATGATTCTGAACGACGGTCAGGGATGATGGATGTAAAGCACATCAAAATGGAGAGGGAATTGAATCTGTATCTCTTCAAGATCTTAGCCCTCCAAATTGGAGAATTCAGAGTGCACATTCCATGGAGAAACATCAGGAGACAACCGATCAGCATCAAAATCAGGGCTGTGACCTTACGCATCAGATTGAGCCCCCTGAGCCACGTGAGAATCTCCTCCACCGGACACACCTGAACGTAAACAGACGACTATGAATCACGCCCGACGTGTGCTATCCCTCCTCGCCTCATCTGTGTCTTACGTCCCCCGTTGGATGTATCCACCCAAAGGTCTCGTGGATGGTTTCATCACATCTCTCCTGTCTCTCTCCACGCTCGAACTGGAAGACATCACCTTATCCATTCAGTCACAGAAGCATCACTCTCTATTTACACAATTACGCTTACGTCAGGTGCATCTCATGAAACGTGCGAAACTGAAACGAGGCATAGTTGGAGAGTTACCCCACCAACGAGACGTACTCGGACGTACAGAAGAGCAGTATGGATGGGAGGGTGTATCGAGTGGTGACCATCAGAGGAATGTCTATAGAGACGAAGAAGAGCCTCCTCCTCCATCCATCCGATGTCGACCTACGACTGTGTCTAGAGTATGGAAGAGACACCTTCTTGTCCACTCACAGGGGCACACCTATGCTGTCTATAGACATTCGAGTGAAGGAGATGACCTCTTCTCTCAATCTCTTGGATGTCGATGACTTGTGTTCTCTGTTGGGTACAGAGAGGGAGAATAGAGTGGGAGAAGAGAAGAGAGGGGAAGAAGGGAGAGAGAAGACGAGTAGAGAGAGGTGGAGGGATGCGAGTGAGTGGACGTGATACATCGATGATTGATGAGAGTAGTTGAGAGGGTGATGATGAAGGGAGGAGAGAAGGGAATCAAGAGGGAATACATCGAGATGTACAAGACGTGGAGGTGACAGATCATCGAGATGATATGAGATGACAGGAGATAGGAGAGCAGGATACGATGTGAACGACGATCTGTTGTATTCCTGTGATAAGAGACCTTACGGTGTTTCGTTTCATCGATGGAGACTGTTGAACAGAAAGTTGAGAGAGGAGCAGATTGACAGGTGAGTGGATGGATCGACGATGAATTCATCAGGAATAGATACAAGTGTAAGGCACACGATGAATTGTACCAGGAGGGATTTTATGATATCATACCCGATAAGCCATGGTGGTTCAATTACCTTCCCTCCCAACTGCAGATGGATGACAATTTCTATGACATCATGGATGATCACAACACGGAGGAAAGAGAGTGGATCGCACCAGATCACTCCCTTCCTCTCTCCATACCAGTGAGATATCTCAACCATCCTCCCCTCTCCATTCTTACGATGTCAGTCTCATCATCTCTCCTTTACCTTTTCACTCGATTCACACACATTGGCCCTTCAAAGGGGTGAACAAGACTTGTGCAGCATCAACGTCAAGGAGATATCCATGAGAGTGAAACAAGAAGAGAGAAAGAGCGAGGTGAGGAGAGAAGAAGAGAAGAGATGACGAACGGTGCAGATGGATGTTCGCATGGGAGGAATGACCATCAGAGACGAGATGAACCCACAGAGCAACTTTCCTTATCTATTCCAGACCATGTCCTCTCCTTACTTCTCACTCTCCATCTCCAGAGTCGATCGATCCATATCCATTCGTACGGAGATGAACAAATCTGAGTGCATCCTTCACACTCTCTTCATTCAGCAGTTGGGTGAGTCATCCATCATCGATGTCATCAAACATCATTGATCTGATGTGATGAACAGCTCAGTCTGTACCCTCTCTATCCTTACCTTCTGAGATGAATGTGAAGAAGATGAAGGAGATGATGGATTGGATGAGAGACATTCCACTTCCAACGATACAGGTGTGCTTCCATCTCGATCTGCAGAACAGATGAGACTGAGAGACATGCAGGAGATCGAACCATCGATCCACATCCACCTACCTAAGATGTTCATCCTCTTAGAACCAAGGAGTAAGCAGACACCCATGATGGTGGTTGATCTAGGAGCCATCCAACTCACACCCACGAGCACACGAAAGACATCACTCAATCTCACCATCTCCCGCATCGACGTGGACATCACTGATGAGGGAAAGAGAACGACACAGAGAGATGGAGGTCACGCCTGTCAGGCCCTTCTGAGATTCTCAGGGATGGAAGCTCTCATCGATGTCGATCGAAAGGTCGATGTGGAGACATGCATCCTTCACCTCCACTTGTACCTCTCTCCCCCTGTTCTACGAGAGGCCTTCATGTTCCTCTACGCCTTTCAGCCTCCCTCAACGATACCAATGGACATCCATCAGGTGAGAGGGAGAGAGGAGAGAGAGCTGAAGGAGAGAAGGAGAGGATGGGTGATGTCATCCACTTTCCCACGTGGATGAAGGAAGGTCACGTGACCGTCAGGGTACAAGATGTCACGGTGTATGTTCGGGGAGAAGACAAGAGGAACCTGTGCAATCTGACTCTGAGAGACACGAAGATGGAGTACAACAGTTGGGATGGATCTCTCTTGTCATCCACATTGGGTAACTTGACTCTATCGGATGGAGAGCGTCTCTTCCTCTCCCTCAATCGACCATGGGATGAACACGGTGCACCACACACGCTAGCCTCTCAACTCACTTCACGATTCACCGTACGAAAGCAAGAGGTGATGATCGATCTCATCGATGATGAAGATGGATTGATGTAGAGACAGGGAGTGATCCATGTGGAGGGAGGAGTGGATCACATCCAGATGATCTCTGACCCGATCTTCATCCGAGACATGATCCAGTTCACGAGAGATTCCACCATCTACGCACCACACATCGACACGCCCACCCTATTGCGGTCGATCGAGAGGATGAAGCAGATATCTCACCTCCTCTCTGGAATAGGAATGAGAGTGAAGATGAAGATGGAGATACCCCAAGTGGATGTGTTCATTCCCTCCACCCATGGAGGGAAGATCAGGATGGGATTCCACCAGATGATCAGCGCACTGGACACACAGGACAGAGCCACCATCATCGTTCGAGCCATGGAGATTCACGACATCCAAAGAGGAACATCTCAGTCTCTATTTCACATCATAGATCGATCTGATCTGCTTCATTTGGAGATGTCTACGAGTTCTATCCGAACAGAGGTGACGGTAAAAGATCCGATCTCCTCTCACCTCGATTAGATCTGTAGAACGGAGATGAATGTAACTCCAACCTTGGTGGATCACCTGATGGATTACTACCTCTCCCTTCCCTCCTTCAAGATGCCCAGAATTGCACCACTCGATTACCATCAACTCCTGAGATCTCTACCATTGGACAAGGCTTTCGATGTGTCCATCAACGTCTCACCTTCCACCATCGTCCTCTCATCGATGGTCACACCAGGATCGCATCTGAGAATCAACACCGGTCACATGACCGTAGATCATCGAGATCACGTGACACTATCCATCCGTGGATTCCATGTCATCGGATGTGATTCGAGGTCGATGACATCAGATGTCTTGAAATCGATGGATGTGACCATCGAATGCAAGAGAGAACCAGAGACGACCTTCCACTTGAACACTCACATCTCTGAAGCTGATGCTCTATTGGACGACCTCATCATCGATGTCATGATGGACTTGTACGACACATGGTACCCCACCATACAGAAGATGAAGGAAGAGATGAACAAGAGGGTGAGGGACACTCTTGGATATCGAATGACATGTCGACAGTCCAACCACAAGAATACAGAGATGATGCATCCCACAGAGGGAGTGATGGCCATCCTCCATGTGAACATGAAGGGCTTATCCATGAGATGGAGGGGAAGGATGATGGAGAGAGAGGAGGAGAAGAATCTGCTCACCCTCACGAATGATGGAATCCACGTGATGATTCAGACGGGAGGAGATCACAGCATCAAATTGGATGTGGGGATGAGAGAATGCAAGGCTCATCACTCGATACGAGCTGGACAGGACATGACCATCCTTCTCATCCAGAACATGGCTTCCAAGGTGACCCAGAAGAGAGATGCCATGGACCTTCTGTGTGTCGTTCAACAGGTGAAGCTCTTCTTTTCGGATGGATCAAGATGAATCGTGAACGAAATGGACTCAACTCATGCAGATGGAACACATCGTCGATACCGAGTACATGGTCTACCTCCTACGATTTGTAGATCAGAAGACGAGAAGGTATCCCGTGAGAGAACCAGAGAGGAGAGAGAGGAGTCATTCGAACGAAGGAATGACTATGAACCACCACTTGACATTCACAACGTACATGGCATTCGAGGTGGATAGTGCCTTCCTGGGATGGTACAATCCGGTGGAGAACAAGTTCAGCGATGTCGTCAGAGCTTCCATACAGATGGAACTGAGCAAGAGTGGAGAGGCCATCGATGCATCCTTCCATGTACAGAGTGGACAGGACCATCAGGGTTGCCTGGAGACACGTCTATCGATGGTGCTACACAAGAACCATCACAGCTACCATGGCAACTTGAAGATGGAGGACACCTCCGTACACGTGAACTCTTCCCTGGGCAGATCACTCCACAAGAGCTTAGAAGATGTGAAGGAGATCACTGATCTGATACCCTCCATGATGTCGAGAGGAGCAGAAAAGAGAGAAGGAAGAGAGAGGAGAGAAGGAAGGGAGAGGAGAGAGATGAGAGAGAAGAGGGAGACGTTGGAGATGGAGGTCGAGATGGGAATGATCCGATGCAGCATGATCTCCGATGATGGTAGAGTCCCCTCATTGATGGAGATCCAAATGGGAGGCATGAAGAATCACATTCACATACCGGGAGACAATCGATTGAGACTCAGTGTCACTGGGAGATACTTTAATCTCTTCTCTACCTTCTGGGAACCACTACTCGAGCCCATCGATGTCGATGTCATGGCAACCATGGATGGAGAGGGAAACAAGGAGATCGCCGTGTCCTTCTCCTCCTGCATCGACGTGACTCTCTCTACCTCATTGGCTCATTCGATTCGATATTGGTTGAATCCTTCATCCAACTATCACCCATTCATCATCAGAAATGATACCTGTCAACCCATGGCCTATAGGTGAGAGAGTCATCACCCAACGAATCATCGTCTGACCCTCTTGTAGTCTCGATATGTGTGGAAAGATGATCGACGGAAGTGTCGATGCCCTGAGTCAATCGACATTGGAGATACCCTTCTACGAGGTGAGAGAGAACGAGAGACGATGGAATGACACCAATCAGATGGAGCAAGTGTCTGAATTGATGTCAGCCAAGATGAACATCACGTGGAATGAACGAAGGCTCTCCAATCTCTCTCTGCTTCCATCCTCCTCCATCTTCTCCCTCTCTCCTTCCAATGGAACCAGAGGAAACATCATCGCATACCAAGCCTCTCAGAGTCGAGAGGGAAGAGTCATCACGTTGGGATCACTGTACAGCATTCGAAATGATTGCACGAGAGACATCATCGTCAGAGTAACGAGAGGTAGTGACGCATGGGAGAGCACCATCGAGAGAGGAAGGAGATTGAGCATCCCATTGGAATACATCCTTGATGGAATCCTCTTCCTGAAGAGAGAAAACGAATCGTGGAGCGAAGGCATCGAGAGTACCAGATGGATGTCATCCACCATCGATGTCAACACCACAGACGAGAGGGGAGAGAAGAGACACATCACATGTGATGTCATCACGGGAAGGAACGGACAAGATACGTTGATGTGCCTGAGGGATCCCCTGGTCATACGAAACGCACTACCTACAGATCTGTACCTTCATCTGTCCGGAACAGATCATGTCATCAAGGTACATCCTATATCACCATGGAAACATCTGACATGCATTCTAGATCGAAAAGTGCAGCTATCAAAAGTTGGATCGATTTGGAGAGAGAAACATTCCCTCTGTACGATTGAGATGTGGAACCGAAGAAGGATGGAGTCCAGAGGTTTCCATGGACACAGAGGAGGGACACGTCCTCCTGCCCTACCTCGATGGACAGATCTGCGTCTACATGAACAGAAGGAAGAAGGAAGAGAGGAGAGAGATCCTCTTCCACGTCAAGTGCTGGATCATCAACGACACAGAGTTCGATGTAGAGATATCCGATCACTCGGAGAAGAGAAAGGGAACAGAAGGATGCAACATCCGAAGCATCGAGGAGGGAAGGAGCCTGAGAGAGTGGAGCCCCCTGTGGTACACGGAGAAGGAGAGAGGAAGGCTATCCATGTGGTCCTCTGCACCTCACATCCGAGGAGGAAATCGAGACCCGAAGATCGAGCTGAAGATCAACGATGCGGAGGGTTTCGGAGGCTATCGATTCGATCTCATCGACAGTGGAGAGTGGAAGATCATCGATGAGAAGAACAATCGTCTGTGGAAGTTGGCCGTCACCGTCAGGCCCACCGGTGGAGACGATCTGGGATCCAGAATGGTCACGATCTCCCACAGATCTCTCATCTACAATCACTCCGATAGAATTCTGTACTATCGACAGATGGGATCTACGGAGATCTACACCGTACCTCAGGGAAGGATGTTCCCGTGTCAGATGAGATTGGGACTACCCGAGAGAGTTCAATTCAGTCTGGGAGAGGGTCACCCGTGGACCTCTGGAGTCGACGTCGACATCATCGGGGAATCACACTTGATGTCCACCCATCAGGAGGGAGCTCAGCCTCGATTCATTCGATCCAGTGTCTCGATGCAATGCGGAAACACACTCTATCTACAATTGGACATAGAGCCAGAAGAATTCTCTCCTTATCGCATCGAGAACAGGACGAGATACGATGTCGTGGTCAATCAGAAAGATATTCCAGAGAAGAGGGTGGTGCCTGCAGGAAGGATGATCAAATATTCGTGGGACGATCTACAATCGTGTAGACGAGTGGAAGTGACGCTGGGAGACGGAACACAGATCGGAGAGTTTCCATTGGAGCACGTGGGAACGACACCCAGCCCAGATCATCCTTTCCGTTCAGAGGTGAGATCAGATCATGATGAGAAGAGATGATAAGAGAAGGGAATGACATAGAACAGGTGACAGTAGAGGGGAGGTGTCGAGTGATGACCCTTCGAGAGAACAACGATCTCATCTCTCACGTATCCCCTGTCATTCCTCCTGGAAGTACCCTCACTTTCAAACTATTCATCGCTCAGGTGAGATGTTCAACACGATGACAACAATGATACGATGCTGATGTCTACAGGTGATGATATCCATGGTGGATGATCTACCCAGAGAGGTACTCTTGGTGACCATGGAGAATGTGTACACCACTCTATTTCACAATGACATAGAGACCTCTGGTTATTCATCCATCGGGTACACCCAAGTGGACGATCAACTGCTATTATCCACCCTACCTGTCTCTCTACAACCAGATAACGCACCCATCAATGTCAACCCAACATGCATTCCAGAAGAACACTTTATGGACATCAGCTTCCGCATCCTTCACAATTACAGAGATGTCACCTTCATTGATTCTCTCATCATCAACAATCAACACAGCCTGGTGAGCATCATCCATCTCTCCTCCTCTGACCACTTCAGCAATACATTGATGCAGAGATGGTGAATGCTGTGCTGTCGATGTACCGATGCATCTATCCTTCAACAGAGGGTGTGCCTCACCTGAACCGAGGAGAGTACACACCATCAGAGGAGAAGAAGATGAGACCCATTCACATCCAGAGGTTCTTCCTGGGACCACTCTACAGTACCTTCTCCTTTGATTATCCCCTGCATCAGATGACATCGGGGAATACGTTAGAGACCATGTTGTATCCTCTGGTGGGCAAGATTTCCACCCTGCACAGAGGTCCTCTCATTCTTAAGCCTCTTCTCATCGAGGATGCTCTCTACGAACCTCACTTGTTGATGGAGGTGATATCGTCGGTGTCATCCATGATGAACTGAACCATGCAGGTGATCCTGTCCCATCTGTCCACTACCATGACGCGAGAGACCTTTAAATTGATTGGATCTGGAAACATTCCGGACACACCGATGAGATTCATCGGCATCAACTTGGATGGAATGAAAGATCTTCTCGTCGATGGTTACCGAGCACAAGTGCCGAGGGACACACCGAGAGCAGACGAGATGACCCTAGAGAAGGGAAGGAGAGGTTCTGTGGTAGTCTACAACGAGGAAGAGAGGAAGGGAATGAGTCTGAACTACGGAGGGACGGAATACAAGGTGGCAGCCGATGTGATGAGGAGGATCCCAGGATTCAGAGAGAACATGAGAGAGGGTGTCATGAGCCTCAGGTGGGGCCTCAAATCGGGGGCAAAGGGAGTGATCCAAGAGCCTTCGAAGGACTACGAAGCATCTGGACCGATGGGATTAGTCTCAGGTGTGGGAAAGGCCATCGTGGGTACCGTCAGGAGACCTCTCAGGGGCATTCGAACTTTGGGAAGTCGAACGAAGATGGCATTCATTCCATCCACCAGGAGCAGAGAGGGAGAGACACACAGGAAGAGACTACCCAGGTACATCGGAACGGCGAATGCTCTAGAGCCATACTCATTGGAGACCGCTTACCGTCAATTCTTATTGACGGTGGCAACGTCCACGGCTTACACAGGGGAATGTGCCTTATGCGATCTCATCGTGGATGAATGCATCTACCTGCTCACCTCATCACGCATCCTCTGCATCAAGTTGTCGGATTTCTCAATTCAATGGGAGGTCACGATGAGAACTCTCCTTTCCATCCATCAGGTGAACCTCGTTCGATGACATCTTCTGATATGGTAGATGGGTGGACACATCGATGTCATCAAGGGAAGAGAAGAGGTCGTCGTGAGGAACGTGCACCAATGTGAACGCTTCGAACAATGCACGTGCATTATGCAACAACAACACATCGCTGCAAAGTTCTCCATCGCATCCCTCAACCACACCGCATTGAATGATTTCGCGGATGCATGCAAGAGACAATGGTCCGACTATCACTGTTCGAACCTTATTGTAGATGTGAGCGAATGAATGATGGTGGCACAGCTAACGAAATTACAGGCAAAGGCAGCATCGATCGAACAGAAAGAGGAGCTAGGAAGGAAGATCTATTTCAGACAAGAGCTGCAATTTTTTGGTGCTCTGAATCTCGAATCGAAGATGGGTCAAGTGAGGGAAGTGACCCCTGTAATGTCAGTATAAAATCTGATCCATGTACAATGAGCCTTTATTGTTCGGCCTCTTTCGCTGCCCTCTCTGCTTCCTCCTTGGCTCTCTGTGCCTTCACCTTCTCTAATATTCCCAGATGTGCTCCGTCCTTCACCTTTGTCGTTCCCTTTGATCTCTTTCCTCTGAATCGATTCTGCAGTTTGACGAGAGCGTCCACTTCTTGGTCGTTGAATGCGGTGAGTGGAGGCAGGGCGTGCTGCAACTCTTCCTTCTCTATCTCGGTCTGTGGGAGGCTCAGACTATGAATACATGAAACCGATTCACCTCGGCAAGCAGTAGCTTGTGATGTGATTTCGACATCGCCTCGTGGAGGTGAGGCTTCTCGTGGAGGGTCGACTTGTGTCTTCGCAGCTTGAAGTTACCTTCCTGTTCGTCCATCAATCCTTCAGATCACCGTGGTGCATCACCTTGATGTTGGCAAAGAGGGTATCCACAACTCCGGCACCATCTGCGATCTGAACGTGGTTCTTCTCGTTCGTCTTTCGTTGCACCTTCTCCATGGGATTCGAGCTGTCTGATGTTCCTCGTCAATCTCAAATGCTTCATCCTCCTTCTCACTCTTTGATTCAGCTCCTCCACCTGCTGCAGCCTTTGCGGCGGCGGCGGCAGCTCTCCTCTGTTCCTTCTCCAGCAACATCTTCTGCTTCAGATTGTCCGCCTTCGCTTTCTACTCCACGTGAGAACGATCGACGGCCCAATCTCCCACCTCGAACTCTCTCGTGAAGCAATCGATCATCTTCAACACATCGATGAACTCTGAGCTATCCTCTCCGATGGTCTTCAAATAATCTGTGATGCTGTTCTCTAGTTTCTTTCCATCCTCTTGGAGGGATTGGATCGCACTCTCTGCTGATTCCGCAAATTGGGTCATCTTCTTGCTGTACAGACCTTCTCTCGTGTCAATCTTTCATCGTGATGGATGATCTCACCACTCTCCGATGCAGATTGTTCGATCTCACTCTTCAGATTGTTCAGATCTTTCAGTAGATCGGAGATGGTGTTCTGAGTCGTGGTGACATCCACTGAGAAGAATGAGTCTCGATCAATCGTCCACCATCGCTCACCCTTCATGGCATTCTGCACGCAGGACAGATCCTCTGCAATGTTGGAGAGGTGAGGATAGTGCTGATCGATCATCTTGTTCAGATAGTGATTCAGATTTGTCCTTCCCGTTGTGGCCTTCGATTCGTGGAGCTTGGCCAGTGTGTCCATCTTGAACCCATAAGCCAGCCCCCTCGTCGTGCCCGAGTTGAGATAATTTCCGATGGCCAGGACCATTTGGTTGATCTGTACCGTTCGATCTACGATCATGATGTCATTCATCTCACCTGCATCAACTTTTCGGATGTGCTGAGGGTTTCGATGGTCTTCATGAGGGTGTTGAGATCCTCTCTCGCCTTGGTAGAATTGTAGTTGAACTTGGCCGCAAATTCCATTCCGGATAATTTCTCCTTCATCCTGGGGATGTCGGAGATATCGAGGTAGAATTTCTCCGCCTTGGCTAGTTTCTCCGGCTCGGGGTAGCTCTTCACGGTCTCTATCTCGTCCGGTCTACAACCCGTCAGTCGGTGACGTGTGATGACGTCATACAAAGACTCACAGTGGAAGGTACTTGAGGAGAGCCTCTACACTCTCTACGTTGAGGGTAGTGTCATCTGCATTGACGACAGCCCTCTTGATGGCCTCCGTTGGCATCTTGAATTGTGACAAGACGATCGCTGTCTCTCTTCAGCCATCGCTTCGTTCATCCTCATACTCACAGACGTTGTTGCTGCGTCTGGGGTCGAGCAGGCTGACCAATTGATTCGCTTGCTTCTTGGCTGCCGCACTCTCCTTCGCTTCATCTTTCTCTACCTTGGGTGCTGCTGCGGGGTACAACGTCTCCAGATCCGATTCTAAGACAGTTCACTCGATGTACTATCTCACGAGGAAAGGTTCGCAGGGACATTCGATGAAAGATGAATCACCTGATATCTTGGCCACGATGGCATCATCGGTATCGATGTTGGAGGGGAGTGACTTCCAATAGGCGGGTTGCTTGTTGGCGGGATATTTCGTCCAGAAGAAGGCCTTCAGCTTCGCCTTCACTGCGGGATGTCTCTTTCCACTCGCTCCTCCAACTGCCCTCGGTGCCCCAGGTGGTCCTGGTGGTCCCGGAGGTCCCGGTGGAGCTGGTGCTCCTACATGATATCAGTTCCGGTCAAACGACATCATCTACAACTCACCGGGTGGTGGAGGTGGGCCCGGTGGGCCTGGTGGTGGAGGTGGTGCTCCACCGGGAGGGGGTGGTGGGGGTGGACCTCCCGCGTCTCCCCCTGGTGGGGGTGGTGGAGGGGGTGGACCTCCTGCATCTCCTCCCGGGGGTGGAGGTGGTGGGGGTGGACCTCCAGCGTCACCTCCCGGTGGCGGAGGTGGAGCGGGTGGGGCGGGTGGAGCGGCAGAATGATCGTCGGAGCCGGGTGGGGCTGGGGGTGGGGGAGGGGGTGGAGCAGAAGTGTTGGATTCGACGGGGGCTGGTGGAGCAGGAGCGGAGGATGTTGGCAGATGGAGAGATTGAGAGGAGAGGATATCTCTCAACTCGTAGAGGGAGAGAGAAGACTGATCCTCCTGTTTGTTCTGATCCAAAGTGACAGCCCTGTACAAGATCTTCTCTGCAAAATTCCACTGGAAGGATCTCTTCTCGTCCGACAAGACCAACAGATGCTGCATGATCGTCACGAGTGACTTTTCTGATTCGGATCCCTTGCACTTGGACGTGATCGCCTTGGCCATCGATTCTACGGAGGTGAGATCTACATCGCCGATCATCTTCGCTTCATCCATCTCGGCCGAATCTTCGTCCATGTCTTCCAGATACACATCGATCTGCTTCAACAGATCCACATCATCTTGTCCCTTCCTGACTTCGGCGTAGACCTGATGCATCCATCAGCACCCCATCGACGATGTCACTCACTCGGAAGATGTGGAGCTCATCGAGTTCGTCGCGGATCTTCTGTCTCGCATCGATCGAATCGGGAGCGGAGGAGAGAGCGTTGATCATGTTGATGCAGGCGATCTTCAGATCGATCTCGGGTCTGTGTTCCAACAGATCCACCAGGAACCAGAGACGTTGGGGGTGCTGTCACGGTTCAACCTTCGCGTGTCATCTTCATCTTCTCACCTGTTTGGATACAAGCTGATTGAAGGATTCTAACACGATGCGATAACCTTCGTCAGAGTAGATGGCGATGGCGGCCAACAGTTTCAAGACGGTGGCTCTCATGATCTGGTTGTTGGACGATTTGATGAGGGGGAGGAGTTGAAAGATGACTGCGTCGTCGTTCTCTATGATGATGTTGAAGGCGTGGCTGTTGTTCATGATGTCCTGGAAGCAGAGAATGAGACTGCTCTGACACACGACAGTCTCTAGACCTTCACTGTGTGAGCGAACGTATTGCATGATGATGATGATTAGGATGATGATGATGACATCCTACCGACTGTCGATTCGAATCGGATGATGGTGTTGATGATGTACATCATTCCATTCAACTTGATGAATTGATCCAACCACTCTCCGTTAGCTGTCTTTAAGAGTCCTCTGTGAAGGATCAGGCACCAATCAATTGTCGTTTGTTCTTTCGAATGGACAAAGATTCACCTCAGCTGCCTCAATTTGGGAAGAGCAAGTTTGGGTGTCAATTTCGACTTGAGCAGCTCGACGTAATACTCGGGGTTCGTATCGTGTTCCGTGACATTCGTCGCTCTGTTTCGAACCAATTCGGTCTTGGTGACCCTCCTGACGTTACCCCACAGTGATCTCTTCGATGCGCTGGGGGATGACTCGCTCTTCTCTTCTTCTTGTTTGTCATCTCCGAGATTTCTGGAAGAGGAGAGGCTCGAGTGATTGGAAGGAATCAATTCGGCCTATCGGGGATGAGATGGGTTGGGATGATGAAGAGATGGACGATGAGAAAGATGGAGTCACCGTTTCGAAAGCTCTTGCCAAGTCAGAATTATCCTTGGCCATGGAGAGGATCTGGTCTAATATACGCTTGTCCGCTTGGATCGTCTTTTCTAATATCTAAAATATCTCAGAAGACAGCTCATGAAATACTCTTCACCTCTATCATCTCCAGTCTCTTCTGTGTGAGACCCTTCTTGTGCTCTTCTTCTTCCTTGGCTTGCTGGGCTCTAATTTTCTCAATCAGACTTCCACCTCCTGATGAATATTAGACGACATTGATCCGTGTCCGATGTTTACCGAAGGGGCTGATTGGTTTTCCATCCTTCTTGGCTCTGAATCGGGCTTGTAATTTAGAGAGAGCATCCACGTCCTTCTGATCGAAGGAATCGAGCGCTGGAAGCTCTTCCTCCGTGGATTGATGTTTATCATCTGCAGCGGGTGTCTCCTCTTTCTTGACGGCTGTGACCTCTTTCTTCTCTTCTTCCTCTACACGTGGCTCTTCCCATGCATTCTTGATGGGCGGGCTTGGTGCAGTGGTCTCAAAATCGCTCGAAGATTTGACGGCGGGTGGAGAGGATGGTGATTTCTGAGATCCTTTTTGATGTTCAGTCTCTGTATGTACGATGATAATCATTCTCACTCGGCGACTTGGGCGGAGATGGGCTTGCAGTATCCTTCTCTCGGTTCGACGAGAAGAGTTTGAAGAAGCCAGACATGCTTCGCTCGCGCTCTTCTTCCTTGTGTAGGCCTACTGCGGAATGTGCCTCGGCTCCTGGAAACCAAACTTCTCAGGAAAGTTGATATTTTGACATTTTGAATTCCTTTGGCCTAATTTGCGTGAAAACCTTCGTTTTGCAGGAAGGCAACCGTGAATCAAGGGGAGAACGGGGCACGCGACCAATCATACGAAGCACTATGATCAGCACAGGGCTCGGATATTTTTGAGCTCATATATACCCCGATGACAGAGTGTCTACCGTACAAATATGGCACAGAGATCTGCTTCAGGCACAGACGGCATGAGTCAGCTAGGTCCTAGCCTCGTCAAACTTCACCCGTGGACGCAGCACGGGCGATTTAGCGCCCACATCCAAGGAATGGAGACATTATTCCATATGTTTCCTCACCACGATTTCTGTCCATACTTTATCAATCTTTCGAGCACAATCGAACACCTGTAACAACACAACAACATGTCACGCATCACTTCTCTCCTCTTCCTCGCCGTTGTCTGTCTGGCATCTGCGGCACCACTCTTGAGCAACACACCTCTCGATCTCTTCAACCAGGGTGTGCTCAGAGACGGAATTCTCAACGGTTTCCGTGGATTAGGCGCCGGTCCTTCTCGTCGTTGCGGTGCGAAGTCGTTCAAATCATCACGGTCTCTGATCCATTCACAGACGAATGCGCACACGGTCTCCTTGGAGGACTTTTGGGAGTGAAGGGAATCGCCGTCACTGCGGCCTACCATACCAAGGTCTACGTCCACGCCGACATCTCCTCTGTCATCACCATCGATATCCCCACCGTGAACGGTCTCCTCTCTTCCGTCGAGGCCATCGTCGGTAGAATCACCACCATCGGAAACATCTTGGGCAAATCAGACAGCACCACCACCGTCCTGGCCGTCAAGGCGAAGGCTGACGTCGAAGTGACTCTCGGAGTCGTCGCCGACATTGAGGTGAGATCCATCACAATCTCTCATCGCGGACCTCGTCTGATGGACGTGTGCAGGTCGCTCTCCCCGCCAACGTCGACGCTCTGTTCACCCAGAACCTCATCTTCGCCAAGGTCCAGATCGGAGTCTCCATCGATCTGTCCGCCGATGTCGATGTCGCCGCCACCTTGATCTCCCCCGTCCTCAACTTGGCCTCTTCTCTCACTGGTTCCGTGGGATGTTTGAGATTAGATCAGATCCAGAAGACCTGGTCCGTCGTCCCCACTCACTATGACTCTCAGACCGGCAGAGTTGCAGTGGACCTGAGCCACCAGAGAATCATCTCTGGTATCTACATCTTTGTCAACATCAAGGCTGAGATCTAAATGCAGCGACTGTAAACAATAGATGTATTTCTACTCTTCATTTCGTCTCTCTTCTGTGGAAGGTCCTGTACTTGCTGTAGAATTCATCCAAGTCCACGTAGATCCCTTGGAGGTGTCTTCCTCCAGAGTTCGCGTCAAAGGAAGTTCTCCCGTGCAGGACTCTTCGGTTGTTGAACGTGATGATCTGATGAGGTAAATCATCTGATGACACGATCGATCTCACCTCTCCGGGCTTCAGATGGAAACTCAGCTCCATCTCTTTCCTCCGTGTGATCTACAATGATGAGCGAGCGATCAGTGATCACGAGCGATGATTACTGAGAGAAAACCGATTACCTCAGTGAAGGCAGAGACGGCACGGTAGTAATCAAGGACTTCTTCTTCAGGCACAGAGATGACACCACCGAATTGAGGAGAATAATTGACACCGACGATGTGTCCGTTGTCATTGACCTCCACGATGGTCTTCTGTAGAGACAGTGAGTGGTCCTTTCCCTGCTTGTGATACGTAGTGGGCACTCGTGTGATGACCTAATACGCTTCAGAATGGATTTCGCACTGATCACTCACATTGAATAGATCAGGTGATTCTGTCCTCATGATGTCCGCACATTGGAATGCATCCATGAAAGTGCTCAGCCCTCCCTTCGCTTCGGATACCAGACAGTGGAGGAATTGTAGTCCAGGAGGTGCTTCGTAGTATCTGATCATGATGAGACATGCATGATGGATGAGTCGATCACAAGAGGTCCATGTGTGGATCGAGGGCAGTGGATGTGTAAGCGATGTTCATCGCGTCAGGGATGCTGACCACATCGAAGATAGTTCCGTACATAGTCTCTCGCGGGTGGGATATCCTTCTCGCAAGCCTTTCCACAGTTCCTGGAGCGACAGAACATCCTGTGATCTTAACGAGACCGACTGTATAGAGTTCGTCCAGCCACTCTCTCAATCCTTCGGGAGTATTCATCACCTGTGTCGTCTCAGTTGAGGAACATGATGATGCATCGAGATGATGTACCTCCTCGAATGGCAGTGTGGGGATCTTGAGACCGTTCTTCCACGTCTTTAGTTTCGGGTCTGTCTTGGCGATCAAGTTCTTCTTGCTGTAACAATGATCCCTCAGCCAACTTAATGGGAATGTGGAGTGATGATTGTCATTCCATGAGATCTCCAATTTGTCTTCTTTCTGTTGGATAGATGATACGGATACATCTTGAGAGATGTCGGCTGGGTTATACAGCTTCTGTCCGCTCGAAGGATGGATGCATTTCGGACATCTGCAGTGGTCTCTCAACCAAATGTTGTGGTACTGTGAATATGAACGTCAATCATAACTGTGTCACATACCTTCGATTCATGTTTGTCGTTCCAGGTGATGAAAACCTTATCATTATCCTGTGTGTAATGAGAACATTGAAGAAGATGGATGTGATGAAACTACCTTCTCTAATCGCTGAAGACTGAATCCTGACGAAGCAAACCGTCGGTGATGATGGACAGGTGTTGTGATCGATTTGGATGTATGTGACCAGATACGCGCACTTGACACGAGTCTGTGCATCATCTGACCTGTTTTGCTGCCACGATCCGATCTGAGTTTCGATGATGTCGCGGATAAAATGAATTCATCCGGTCTTCTACAAGGAATCTCAGTGCTCGAAATCTTTTCTCATTTTCTGGTTGCCCGAGTGCACAATAAGAGAACCACACTCTCTTGTGTGCCTTTACATCTTATACTACTTCCCTCTTCAGAGTCCACAGATCTCCCCTTATTATTCTCTCAGCGTATATCCACGACAGGTCACACTGTAAGTGCCGCTTTGAAAGTAACCCACCCGCTCGTTGCTCCCTTCGTTGCCACACAACCAGATGAATATCGTTTATTTTAATCTCAAACTGCCCGACTGATGCCAAGATGACTGAGAAACGGATGAAATTCCACATGCAAACGGCATCGAAGACATGTTCAATCGATGATAGTGTGAAATCTGCAGATGGATCTGAGATAGAGAAAGCAGTATTGGACGAGTGCAACAGACAGAACACGAGCTACACAGCAAGAGTAAGAGCACACAATGGAAGGACAAACGACGAAGAGCTTACCTCAAACTGCCGGGGCTTTTGAACTGGGGATCAGGCTGAGAGCTCTGAAGACATTCTCTCAGACCATCGAGCTCAGATTTCCAAAAGAGTGGAACGCTCTGACAGTCCCTGAGAGAGAGATGGGAGACTCCATCCGATCAACATGAGAAGAGGACAGCGACGACGAACACACATGAGATCCGATGAGATTGTATAGAATAGATCAGCTCGAGGCGGGTCGCTCGAAAGAGGATTCGACCGCACGAGAAGAAATCAGCTTTTATTCATAGGGATGAGACACTCGATGATGATGTCGTTCGTGATGTGATGTCATGCAGTACAAAAATGTCGTCCACGTCACTACAACCAGACGACTCGTGGGAACTCTGAGAAGACCAAGCCAGCATGAGTGGTGAACTAGCGATACGACAGGCTTTGAAAGACCAGTTCAATCGAAAGACACTATCGGCACAGCAGATCAGTGATGTCTTTAAGGAGATCATATCGGGCCAGGCCACCCCCGCACAGACTGGTGCCTTCCTCACAGCACTTCAATTCTCTCCGCTCACTTCAGAGGTAATTGTTCTCTCACATCTGGATGATAACGGTCTCAGGTCATGTTCTCTGCAGCATCAGCCATGTCTTCCTTTGCTGTTCCGTGTGACGTTCGACCTCTTGAGGGTGAGCGCTCTTGTCATGTTGCGATTGAAAATGAGAATGAGTAGGCTTGCGAGATGTGCTAGACATCGTGGGAACAGGAGGTGACCTGTCAGGTTTTCCTACCTTCAATGCCTCGACAGCAGCAGCCACAGTTGTCGCCGCATGTGGTGTCAAAGTGGCCAAACACGGCAATCGCTCCAGTGGAAGATGTGGAAGTGCAGACTTCATAGAAGCTCTAGGTGAGTCCATCCATCTGTCACCGTTCTTTTCTCTCCATCATTGCAAAGACATCATTGGATTGATCGTCACGCTCAGGTGCCAAAATGGATTTGAAATCCGAGCAAGTGGTCAAGATTGTCGATACTGTCAATTTCTCCTTCTTGTTTGCACAGAATTTCCATCCCTGTATGGGTGCCGTGGCCAGCATCCGAAGAGAATTAGGTAGCTCTCATCTTCTGATCATCATCTCACCCCTCATCTTCTGATCATCATCTCACCCCTCATCTTCTGATCATCATCTCACCCTTCACGAGGTGTGAGAACGATTTTCAACTGGCTGGGACCTCTCATCAATCCCGTTAAACCGAATCGAATGTTGCTCGGCGTTGGAACTCCCGATTTAGGTCGCCTGTACGCAGAGGTGATCGAATCAAATATCATTTGTTCGAACGAGTGTTTAACCTCTGCAGGTCTTCCTGCAACAACACAGTGAAGGAAAGCATGGTGAAGCGAGAGCATTCATCGTACACTCGGACGATGGTATGGATGAGATCAGTCCAGCCGCAGGGACACACGCATGGATCGTTCAGGTGATTCTTCATATGATCTCGAAACCAACGACGATGAAATGTGAATCCCCGAATCAAATCGACTATCCTTCGAAGACAAATCGACGATGACACGCATCAGGATGGAAACATCACGGAGACAGACATCAGCCCCGAGACGTTCGGGCTCCCTCGTCATCCACTGACATCCGTGGAGAGTGGTACACCTCCTCAGAATGCCGCAACCTTCAGGAGAATCCTGGCTGGGGAGGGAGAGAGTGATCCCACACTGAGGCCCGTATTGGACTTCATCCTGATGAATTCTGCCGTGGCCCTGTGGTTGGTGGGGAAGGTGAATGATTATACGGAGGGGGTTTCGATGGCACGACAGGCCATTTCATCGGGGGCCGTTCGCACACTCGTGGAGAAGTACATTCAATTCTCCAACACTGTTCAATAGACTTCATCGAATGTAGATTTAGTCAGGACATTGTTTTATCTGTGATCACTCACTCCACACACACTTCTATCTTCTCGTCCTGTACTCTCCAATGGATTAGAGTCCATCGTGTGATAATCATTTGGTGGTCGTGTATGCACAACACAGCTAAAACTCCACTACAAAACAATATCAAAAGCAGAGTGTTCACTTCTTTTAATTTCCGTTCGAGGGAGCAGTGAGGTCCGTCTCAGAGAGCGTGAGTAAGACAGCCCTTCCTCCTTCCTTCTCTATCCGCTCCGTCGTCGCTTTGTCCAGGAAAGCATTGGACCTGCGTTGTGCCAAAACAATCGCTGCCGCGGAAGATCGAATCGTTCCCTTGCTGCATCTGGCCAGATCGAATCTGTTCACGTCAGTCGATCATCACCTGATCGACGTGTCACTCACAAGTGAAAAGTCTCCATCTCGAGAGCGCTGATGGAGCTGTACTTCTCCAGCATCTGGTCGATGAGATTTGCGTTATCATCATCGAAGCTGTCGTCCGTTCTTCCCTGACTGGCGTAGAAAGAATCTGCTGTGGCTCCCAGCCCTTCGTACACTTGACAATCGGCCACCATCTTCTTCATGTTCTCCGCCAACTGTTCGTGTCAGTTCATGTACTTGAAAGGTGTCGTGAGCTCACCCTCTTTGAGATCTCTGGGTCAGAGCGGACCACCTTTGAGAAGATGTACTTGGATTCCTGATGCAGTGTGAATGAGGATGAAGATGTGAGGGAAGTACCTTTTCGTCCCAGCTACCATCTTGCTCCCATGCATCGGGGTTGCGTCTGATGAATATACCTGGTTCGTTTAGAAGGTGACATGATGGATCAGGTGACTCACTTCCTTCGGAGGCGACGACGACGGAGCCGATGGGAATGTGTGTCTGTGGTGTTCCACAAGTTCCAAATCTCATTATGACCATAGGCCCTACAGAACGTGTGAATACAGATGCAATGTGAGATGGAATGTATGAGTCACCTTCGACGACAGCTCGACACTCTCTGACGAGAAAATCCATCATGGGGAATCCCATGCCTGTTGCAATCACTGTAACAGGTACCTATCCCTATTTGTTAGACGAGATCGCATCTTCCATCGTGATTGGAATGTGACGATGCATTTACCTTGTTGAATGTTCCTGTATGGACTGTGAAACCTCTGCTGGACGTTGTGACCAAATTGCTCGAAGGGTTGTCGAATAGAGAGGCGATCACAGAAGCACGTCTATGATCTCCGACGCTCAAAATGCGATTGGCAACTGTCGTCATCAGAAAGGATTGAACATAACTGAACTTTGGACCACCTTCTCCCTTCTTTACACCAACATGGTGGACCCTTCCTTCCCCATCTCTAGGGAAGTTGGCATTCGTTGCCTCATGTCTCGGTTGATGTGTGGCTGACTCCATCTTGATCGTGTCGTCCCCTCTTGCCTGCTTTGGAAATGACCCGAAGTTTGTTTTCCGCTTCCCGTCCAACTTCGGAATTCTCCTCCAGTCGGAACCGTCACGCAATCATCCCTTTATTTGAATCAAACGATTTTCACGCGGCGACAGCAGCGACTGAATAGATACAGATGTGTATTGTAACTTTTTTACAAGATGAGGATGGCAGGGGGTACGTGTGGGTCTTGTATCTTCAGACCCCAGAAGACCTCCACGATCCTCCGGGCTCTCTTCTGATGATGTGTCTCATAGGTCATCTTCTTCTCAGACATGTTAAATCTGATGTTATACGTTACAGAACTTCTATCCTCCAGATTTCCTTCTCCCTCATCCTCTACCTCCCACGTCATCGACACATGACCCAGATGAGCACAGAGGTGCATCCACCTTCCATCTGTCAGTCTGTCTTCTCTCCACTCCAACACCTCTCTACATGTAATGCAAATGGCCACTCTGTGTGCAGCATGAGCCCAGCGCGTAAGTCGATGGCAGTCGTTTCGATGGAGCTCCGTGACCTATTATGAATGGGAGGGGGATTATCTAAGAGGAGATCCAATCGGTGGAGTGTATCATTTCGCATGAGTCGATCGAACTGATGGACGGAGCTGATGTCGGTCAATCTACAACGAAGGGAAGAGAGGCGGGGGGGAGGGTCGTGGAGAATCATTGGGACGCTCCTGACGCACCACCTGTCACATCGTCATCCATCGATTACGACACGTGCTTCACCCCAGATTGACGTGACGTAGCGTCTCCAGTGAACTGAATGGAATGTCTCTCGGTTCAGAATACCAGTGCACTCTCAACTTGTGGATGGGCCTCATTCTACCTGCTGCGAGTCGGTCTGTCGGTTCTCACGGGGAGGTCACACCGTCAGACAAGGGCCTCATGAAATGAGACAAGACGCAACCGTTGTCCATCTTGATCTTCTTCAAGTGGGGAAATTGATCTCCCAACTCGTAACTGTAATCATCGAACACCTTCCCGATGCTTAATTCTTCCAGGGAAGAGCAGTCGCTCAACAGTTGACACAAGTTGGAGAACATGTCGAAACAGCCCATCTCTGCTCTGATCAGTTCAGACCTGTCTTTCCACTCACTGTATCGCACGGATTTGATCGATGGAGTTAAGAGGTGTCTGAGAGCCCTAATCTGTGTCACATGCGATGATGATGATGCACCGCACTCACGTTCTCTCTTCCTGACAGGTAATGGTCAATACAACGGACCACAACAACGCTGCGTAATTACCTCGGTCAATTTTCTCGCCAGGTGATCGAGGTTCATCTCGATCTGGACCAATTTCCTGCCGTGCAGGCTCTGGAGGACTTCAGTTAGGCCGCAGAAGCGAGAGGAGGTGACGTTCAGAGAAACTCTTCTCAAATTGTCCAACGAGGAGAGACATGCGAGGCACTCTGCACTGATGTCGTCCCTCGCATTGAGTTGGACTTGAACGATGTACTTCTGATGGTGGGGATACGTCATCAACTTGGTCCAGACGGGGGAAACCGAAGAGAGAGTGACTCTCTCGTACACGGCTCGAAGATAATACTCTTGCAGAGAGTGATACACGTAATGATCGACCTGAATCTAAAGGAGAAGTAAGGTGGAGAGATACAAAGGCGTCACCAGGTGAAATAGAGATGGATAGTGGTTCTTCTCTTCATCTTCCGTACACAGCAGTTCAGCGATGGCAATCAGCATTTCGAAGGGGAGGTGGAAGAAAGAAGCCATGATGGGAAATGTTACAGTCACAAGTGGAGTGCTTCATCTCATTTTCGTCTTCCATATCGTGGAAGTGGAAGAGACGGATGAGCGTAACTTCCTAGAAACAAGATACGCGTCATCTCTGACAGATCAGTGCACTCACGCGGTCTGAAGAGGATCATCACGATCGCGATGTGATGCGTTCCATCCAATTGGAACGCTCTACAACGAAATAAACCCATTTTTTGATTCAGAGAGGGGAGCCCTTTATATCGTCCCTGAGAAACTCCTCCGCTTGCATGACAAAGTCCGCACGATTCTGTTGCATGTAGATCCAGTCGTATCTATCTCTCATCAGCATCACCCACACACGATGAACGTCCTCACTTCATGGTACCCCCCTTGGCTCCGTTGAGTCTCCTGTTGATGGCGGAGCACTGCTGAGAGAAGGAAGGATCAAACTCCCTGACCTTGTGAACCACAGACTTTGTCAGCAATTCAGACGTGCCGGGAGTCTCCACGCTGCCACTGTTGCCGCCGCTGTCTGGCTGTGGCAGACTGTGATTCGTCCTCACGGGGGACATCAAGTGGTTGTCTTCCAAGCCAGAGTGGATGCCACCGTGTCCCATGACCATCTGAAACGGTGCCTCTTCATCATAGTAGAGACTGGTCGTGCTGTTCGGCTGTATGACAACATTCGGTTCTGTTGGAATGAGTGACGTCATCACCAAGAGAGGTAGTTCACCTTCGTATGGGGAGTAGAGGTGGTTGCGGTGGACTTTGGGTGGTGATTCGATGCAGAAGGAGAAGGTGGAAGGGTCTTCTTCCTTCTTCTGGACCTTGTTGGGGCTGGTGAAGAGGGTGGCTCTAGGTCCAGTGTAGGTGCCCCTGCTTCCCACGCTCTTCCTCTTCCTTGCCAGAATGTTCGGTGACGTCGTGGTAACCGTGGGACTCCTCACGAATTTGAGGAGGGAGAACGGTGATCTACAACGATCAGTTGCATCGAACGGGAAAAACTCACTTGGAGAAGGGAGAAGAGAGGATGTCTTGTGTCCAGCTGGTGATCTCCTCTGGCTCCAGCGTCAACCTGGGCAAGTCCAAGTTCTGTGGATTCAGATAAGGAATGACCGAATCTTCGTCGTCTGTCACGTTCTGTGAGATCTCCGTGAAATTTCGTCGAGTTTCACCTGGTATATAGAAGGGATTGTAGCCAGGTGAGACGAAGGGAGGGGACACCGTGTTGATCTCGATGGTCTCTTCCACCTTGTCTGTCTTCTTCTTCACCACGTTCGCCCTCGGCTTCGGTGGTGCCTTGCGTGCTGGGGGAGCTGTCACTTGTCAGTCTGACGTGTGACATGGTATTGACTTCTCACCCGATATTTTAGACAGCGTGACGGGCTTGAGTACGGGTCTGTCTGGTTTGTTCTGTAGGGGAAGGATGAGAGTGTCTTCCGTGGACGTTGGATGATTCATGGGTGGCGTGTGGGTGGTGCTGGGTGTGGTGGGAGTGCTCGGTGTTTTCGTGGGTGTCTTCAGTTTGTTGTGGTGGATCTGTCTTCGCATGGTGGAGTTCCAATGGTTCTTGATCTGATTATCCGTTCTTCCGGGTAACAGTTTGGCGATATCGGCCCAACGGTTACCTTTCTTTCAGTCAGATGAAATGAAATGAACTATGAAATAAAAGTGGGAATAAATTATAAATAAAATCACATTTAAAAATATAAAAATAGGAAATAAAAGTGAGAATAAATGAAGAGGTGAATACCCATGGATGCGTGTGCTTCGAGGATCTTCATGTCTTCTTCTGGTGTCCACGCGTCCTTCTTGATGGTGGGGTTCAAATGATTGTGCCACCTCTCTCTACACTGCTTCCCGATTCTCCCCTTCAGATACCCTGCAATGTGGCTCCACCTCTTCGGTCCATATTTCGCCACCAATCGGATCACCATCTCGTCTTCTTCCTTCGTCCACGGTCCCTTCACAACCTCTGGGTTCAACACCTGCATCACCCTCAGTCTCTCTCCTCATATGAGAACGTTCTCACCTTCTGCCATCGGTGCAGGCACTGTACATCGGTTCGGTCTTGGACCAATTCTGCGATCTTCTTCCAATTTCTACCCTTGTTCTGCGTCACGGCCTTTCGTAAGATCTCGTCCTGAGTTTGTTCGGTCAGTGTGGGTCATTTGTCGGGGGTGAACATTCACGGCGAGACGTAATGTACGTATGGATAAATCGATGCATGAGTGACGTGATGATGATGAGTACCTCCTGCTTGGTCCATTTACCCTTCCCTACTCGGTTGGGGTCGTCTATGTCCTCGAAGCCATCCCTGTCATGTTCCGTCAGCACCTGCATTGCGAGAGAGATATGTTTGTTTTGAATTTCTCTTTTGGCGGGAAACTTTTCGCGGAAGAATAGTGGACGGATGAGTGGGTAGAGAATCTTGTAATGATAGAGGAGTCATCTCCGTAGTACGGGGTGATGACGTGGCACGTTGTAGACTTCGGAATGACAAAGATAATAAAATAAGAATAAAATGAATTATCACCCCGAGTTGGAGTCGCTGGTGGTCAGCTGGTCTTCCATTTGACCATTGGAAAGGTTCTCGTTGCTCATCATCTTTGATTCTGTTGCAAATCACCCACTCATAACCTTGTAACGGCTAGTGCTCTTTGGAGGAGATGTCGGTGGTACCTCTTCCCTGTGCCTTGAATGAGTACGGAGGAATCGATATGAACTCGTGTGGGTGGTGTTTTCACTCCGGGACAAGATTGGATCATGTCCACGGAGGTCGCGCACCACATAGAAGTTACGGACTCGTCCTACCTTGTGAAAGCAGAAACCGTTCTGATGGTGTATTGAGAAAAGAGTCCCTGCTTCGAGTGGTGCTCCTGTGATCAAGCATATCAGAAAGTTGAACATTGTCAGAGGTTTCTCGTTGGATCCACACAGACGACCGATAGAGAGGTAAGAGTCATTCTTCCGTTCCAGAAGAAAGGAGCCCTTAGCCCTGCTTGATCGCGATGTTTGACGCGATAAGCGAGAGGCAAAGTGACTCGGCTGATACTTGACTCCGTACCTCTCTACGATCGTCTGTGTGGCTCCTATTGACTGATTGTATGTTCTAAAAGATTGTCACCTGATGACGATACGTTCACGTGCTATAACACGGAAGTGTTTAATGTATACGGTTCCGGGTGCCAACAACTAAAAGTTGCCTCTAAAGAGTCTCGCACTCGATGGACAATGAGAAGCGTTAAAACCGCTCTCGTATTTTTGAATTGCTGAGGCTGCACAATGCTTTGAAACTCTCATCGCGGTAGTTAGCGTGTCATCCTTCGGCTTCTTAACGAAAGGAATTCTCTCCCAAGTTCGCGCGCTTAAATACATTGTCTGTTTAAATTCAAAAAAGGGAACGGGAATCGTACGCAGTTTTCTCGATAGAGGATGGAGGCCACGATGAGTCCGTGTGAGTGGCACAGGTACACGACACCCTCTGTAGAGCTACCTACTAAAAGCTGTTGCTTTTCGCAAAATGAAAATTTTCTGGGAAGCAGAAATCATCACGAGATCACATCATCCACAACATCATGCCACCCCCGTCTGTACCCACGGGAGAAACACAAATGGGGCTGGTAAGCAAAGATGAGGACAAGATCCATCGAAAACCAAAATTTGTGATGCCCATCAATTGGGTTCATTTTGTTGCTGGAGGGTAATAATAACAGATGTTTCACGATAAAACATTGATCGACATTAGTATGGGTGGAATCACGGCGGCCCTCGTAACGTGTCCACTAGAGGTCATTAAGACGAGACTTCAAGCGGGACAAGTTCGCATCGCGTCAACAACAACTTTTGGAACACGGCTCACTTCCATCTTCTTGTGGGAATCTTTTCTGTTTTTCTTCTTCTCCTCTTCTAACTGATTCTTCAGAGATATTTGGAGAGGGGAAGGTATCCGAGGTCTATGGAGGGGTTTAGGTGAGAGAACACACAATTCCCATCTGATCTCATCATTATCGATCGTCGATTTGACAGCCACTCAGGCCCCAACTTGGTTGGTGTGGCACCGTCTCGAGCCATTCATTTCTCTACATATTCAGGAATCAAGAGCTTCCTGAGAAGCCAGGGTATGGAAGAGAGCTCATCCATGCACTTGTTATCCGCCATAGGTAAGATCTTTCACATTTATTTCACGATGGAGAGAAGAAAATGTAACATAGAACAGGTGCGGGTATGACTGTTCACACATTGACATCACCTCTTTGGTTGATCAAGACGAGATTACAATTACAAGGAAGAGTGAGAACTCTCCATTTTTCGACCCAACATCGAGACTTTGAAGATGCAGAATGAGAATGACTGATCGCGTCCAGTCCTCTGGCTCACCTTACTACAACAACTCTTTCGATTGCATTCGAAAAGTCTGGAGAGAAGAAGGAGTCCGAGGTTTTTACAGAGGTCTCGTCGCCTCTTACGTCGGTACGATGATGATGATGATCTCATGATCTCAACTCTCTCAGGCATCACCGAATCTGCCATGCAATTTGTATTGTACGAAAAATTCAAACACTTGATGCAAGTCCAGAAATACAAGGCCATACACGGAATCACCGAAGAGAAGATCACGAAAGAACAAGGTGAGACACACAGACACGGACGACACCGACTCTCATAGCCAACACCATCACGCTGGGCACGACGGAATATCTGACCGTCGCCTCTCTGTCGAAACTGATTGCCGCCGCCGCAACTTACCCACACGAAGTCGTCCGGACGAGAATGAGAGACAGGAGAGATGCAGTCAAGCCAAAGTACCACGGATTCTTACAGTCACTCCGCCTCATCGCAAAGGAAGAAGGTCTGGCAGGTGAGAGAGAGGAGGTTGTCCGTGGACTGACCTCTGAATAGGTCTGTACGGAGGAATGGGAGTGCACTTGTTGCGTGTGGTTCCAAACGCGGCCATCATGTTTTTGACGTACGAAACGATTCTGAGGGTCTTGACGAAATAGAGAGACATTCATTTGTCTCACAAAGAAATGTGAGAGAATGTGCCATTCTAAGGGCGAGGTGTGAACCACGAGCGGACGAAGATATAAATGGGATTCCACCTCTGAATTGTTCTTCGTACAAAATCGTTTTATTTTCAGTTTCTCTTCGTGCAATGGACAGATTGGGATGGAACAAGGAGGACAGCAGCATCATCAGCTCTGCATGTAAGGGTCTTCACGTCGACCGAAGACACGATCGACAGTTTCGACGGAGGCAGTGGCAACGTCTAATGCGCTCTTGGTGAGGTAGCTGCCAAAATCGATGCTGCGTATGGCCAGTGTCTCCACTTTGTCGAAACCCACTCCGATGGTTCGAATGACGGGCGACTGTTGCTTCTCCTTCTTATCTGCGCAGGTTCCTGTGATGATCAGACGAGATGGTGAAGAATGACTCACTCCAAGTGGTTGGAACGAATAGAGAGAGAAATCCACAGGTTAAAACTTTGCCGATCCTCAGGCTGTATGAGGTGGTCATCCTGGCAATCTGAAATCCATGCTGTTTCGATGAGAATGATGGATGCATCACGGTGAATCCTCACTTCTATGCTGTACTCTACGATGTTCAAACCGCCTTTTGCGACGACTGTGGCGACAGAGATACGCTCTGGCCATGGATTTTCAGCTGAATCTTTCTTCTCTTCGACTGTCTTCTGTAATGCAGAATCCTCTTCCGCTTCATCCTGTTTGATGTCAGAGGAGTGAGAGAGTCGGATCCAAACTGACCTGGTCAATCTGTCCATTTCTGTATCTCGGTGGAAATTGAGCATAACTGACCTCCGTCGACGAGGTAACTTGAAGGACTTTGATCGTGGCTACAACCATGTTGTGTATGAGGTATCGATGGTTCCGATCTGATCTGAATAATCTCTCGAAATTCCTCCTTCGTTCGGATCCTCGGAGGCGTAAGCGGAGATTTCTATCTCCGCCTTCTACAGAGTTGTAGAGTTGCACTGTCAGATATAGACGATGAGAGTACAATGATGCATGTTGCTCTCTTTACACTTTATAATAATCCGACGCCCAATTGTGCAGTATCTGGTTGACGTAAGACATCACGTCCTCCGACTCAAAGTCCTTCTGCTCTGTCCTCGTCAAGGCCATATTGAAACACGTGTTCTGATGTCATCATCAGATGGACGTCGCACGTTCTTTCTCACAATCTTCTCGACTGACTCATTAAACTCTGGACTCGACCGCGAGTGTAGGTTGCTGACGAGATCTGGCCAGTCCATGCACTCAGGCCCCAGCAGGTGGATCAACTCGGTGTTCGTGTTGTTCGCCTTGGAATGTCTGTACTCCACCATGTAGATTCCCTTCATGTCTTCCATCCAGATGACCCTCCGGCGTAGATTGCTGCCGTTAGGCAGTTGGGTGTAAAAGTATCTCCTCTGCACGTTGCCTGGATGTACCGTCAACGTCTCACGCCTCGTATCTTCTAAAGAGTCACCGGTACAGACGGTGTTTCGACTGGACTTCCAGATGTGACCATCACTATCACCAGACGGAATAAAACCTATTTTCCTCAGTTTAAAATGGATTTCGATTTTCTTCGATGTCTCACTGTCTCCTATGTAAGCGTAGCAGAAGACTTTATCAATGTTATCCGTGAACGACTCTGCGATACATTCAGTGGATGAAGCGAGTGTGACAGAGAGGAACCCACTGGGTAATTTCATCTTCTCTTTCGATGCATAACGTGGATGGTGATAGATGAATCGGATGCATTCTACCACGAATTCGTCCCACTTTGTTCTGATCCACACGGAAGGTACGACTGAACCGGATGGAGTGAGTGGTTCTGGACCAGATTGGCGATGGTACACCATGTTGAGTCCCAAAAAAGTTCCCGGTTTGATCTGTCTCGATTCAATAGAATCTCACGTGATGAGATCATCAGATCATGATCAACTCGATGAGATGATTATGATGAGATGATGTGGTGATATGTTATTCGCACCTCGCGAAACTCGCAGAAATGAGATTGATTCGCCCAGTGAAGAGCGAAGCGTGCCGTCTTCGTTGCAGAATCAAGGTGTGAATACAGACGATCATAAACACGGATGGTGTGGAGTGTGGGCTGGTTCAATTCGACTGCCGACATCATGAGACCCCCTCGCGATCGCATGTCGACTCACCGGATGTCCTTCCCCTGACTTCGTCTATAGTTCGACCGAAGAGGCGAGCCATCGAAGAGTTGACACTGATATATTTGGCGACGTTTCTCTCTTCCACCTGTTGAGGTTGAGATGTCAAGTTGAAATGATTCGGATGGAACCTGCAATATGATGCACAAGAGATCCATCCCTAAGACGCGGCCGACAATGTCGTCTTCGACTGCATTGGCCAGAGTGCGTATATCATCGGTTGGTGCTGTTAGATCTTCAGAGGATATCTTTCATTGTCGTGACATACAGTGTTGGAGGAATAATCGAGCTACATCGGTCGTCTTTCCATCAACCTTCTTAGCCGTGACAACGACTCGTGTTCCGTTTTTCGTATCCATCCTTCTATATCTGTGATTACATGTCAAATCAACAAGATACGCATCGTGCTCACTTCATTCGAAGAACATGAGAAGTGAGAAGAATCTCTTCTTCTGAAATGTCCTCTCCTCTATATACAGATAAAATTGATGTCCAAAGTCGGGCCGATCTGTTGACAATGTTAACATGGCAAATCATGTTCACCCACACCTGGCCTCATCCGTTTGTTTCAATAATTGAGACAATAGTGTTTCACCCTCGTGGTTGATGAATTCAATCACAGGATTACCATTTGGAAATGCAATCACCACGGTTGCCTTGTCTTCCATCAATGCGTTCATAGCTGCCTTCGAAGCCCCAGGCTCCTCTATCCTTTGCCTCTTCATCTTCAGATGCGTGGCCTCCTGAAGAGGGTGAGCTTCCCCGTTGCAAGAACCGTCGTTCTGCGGACAGGTTCTACAACAATAAACCTTCGGGCCGATTACAGTCATAGTCGTCCCGACAGACGGACTCGGAACTTCTAATGAATACCTTTCGAGGAACCTCCATAACCTCCATCCTTTCTCCTCTCCACCGAAGACGAGGGGGTCAAGAGACAAGACACTGTCCTGTCTCTTGTAAAACAGCCCACCGTACTGTGTGTACTTCTCCCATGTGGTAAGTGCAGCCATATAGAAGTGAGACACACCGAGCTATTGGAATGAATCAAGCAGATTTTGTGCATGCCATATGAATGATGAGAAAGCCCAGACCAACTACGCATTTTATTCAATAGTCCGAATGCAGCTGCTCAACGATCACAAGCGTAAGATGTCAGCCGTCCAAGTCCACTCTCTGAGAATAAACAATGTCAGTACAGAAAATTCTTTGGTGTTTGCTGCACAAGGATATCTATTCGTTCGACGGAGTACTCCGCATCAAGCCTTCAGTTGCTGTAGAACCTCCTCTGCCAAGTCTAAGAACTGCTGTGCGTGCTTCGGTGCGAAGATGAGCATCGGTCTGAATCGAATGCTGCGTGTACCCGAGCCAGTGGCCTCCACACCTGTTTGCATCAGACCATTGCATTGTAGACGCATGGTTGTAGATAGTCACCCTTCTGACGCAGTATCCTGAGGAACTTGTCCTGCAGCTCTGGAGTGGGAAGATCGAAGGCCAAGAAGGTTCCAACACCTCTCACGTTGCTGACGAGGTCGGTGTGCTTGCTTCTCAGCTTCTCTAAACCGTTCTTCAGATATTCTCCCGTGACTTGAACATTCTCCAACAGATGATTGTCCTTGATCTACAATTCGTCAGACGAAATAAAATGAAATAAAAGGTGGAATACCTCTTTGATGATGACGGAAGCCTGCAGGGCACGAATGGGGTCACCCAACCAAGTGTTGAAGTTTCTGTATCCCTCACGAGGTCTGCTCCCGTCACTTGGTGACACTCTCCAATATCTCACCTCAAGTCCATGCTGTGGTAGAACCCGGCGGCCTGCATTTTCTTGGAAAAGGTGACGACGTCAGGTGGGGTGTCCAAGTCCCAATGTTCGTGGGCCCAAAATTTTCCTGTGGCACCCACACCTGTACCCCTCAGCCTTCTCATTCCATTGAAACGATCTACCCGTCTGTACTTCATCTACAATGAGTGCGACGTCGTGCTCTTTCGTGATTTTTCTCAATTTTTGGAAGAAGTAGGGCGTGGCGTAGTTGTCGCTGATGACGTCACGACTTTGCCCCGTGATATCGCAAGTCTCACCCTCCCTCTCCTTGTATGGGCTCCACGATGAGTCCCACGACTTTTCCCTTATTTTTCTCGATCACCTCTTCCACTTCCTTCAGGCATCGATCTTCTTCCTTCCTGTCATTCTTCAGTCGAAATTCCCGTGAAATTTCACCTGTTCTCAGCTTCGAATTGTTCGAGGGGATACTTCAGGGCGGGAAAACTGGCCTGTGGCCAATCGAAGGCGGGAATATCGATCTTGTGCAGGGCCTTGCTCCTCGTTGTAGATAGAGATCCGAACAGTCGACCGTGGAAGCCTCCCTGCCCGCGTCGGCGCGTTTCATTTGAATGAAATCCACCTTGAAGGACATGATGGACAAGTTGGGAGCCCCTGGTGCCTCGTTCTTCATGCAAGACTGTAATTCTTCCTGAGTGTAAGGTGCATCACCACGGACCTTTCTCATGTGATGCATGAAGACTGCCTTGTAAGCCGTCTCGTTGGCACAGCTACCACACATGGCCGTAAAAACCTGAGAGTTTGAGTCGTTGTAGATGGAAAGTTCCCGGAAGATTCTCCCACCTGGTTGAGGCCTTTGGGAGCGACAGACATGATGCCGTTCTCGATGACGCCCGGCCAAGTTGTAGAGGGCTGGACGCCCGTGGCGGGTCGGTTGATCAGGGCGGTCACCCATTCTTCTGATCTCGCCGCCTCGACGAGGGCAGGTGCGTTATAACCTGCGAGGTGTGAGAGATGAGATGGAGTATGAGAGGTCCACCGATGGAGTGACTGGCGATACTGCAGAGGATATCGAGCATGACGTTTCCATCGGCGTCGACGACGTAGTTTCCCTTTGACTTCTTGTAATCGACGAAGAAGTGTTGAGTACGTGTGTCCTGAGATGGAATCAGATGCTGAGGTCTCGTATGAAGAGAGTGGAAGGAATGAAATTGCACCTGTCTCTTGTCTAATTCTTGTGATAACTTCTTTGACTCTGGGCCGGGTATCGCAGAGACGATTCTGTGAATCCACTCAGATATCATCCTAATCTCTGGGGTGGAGCTCACTTCGGGGCATCGTATTCACCAGGGAAGGGTCTTGCCGGTGTGGAGGGAGTGGCACGACGATTAATCGTAGAAGAGAACGCTCTAATGTTCGAGACTGATAAGATGTGAGTGAAGATAATATATCGTCTGAATGGATCACCGCCGCGTCTGAGATGGAGGAGGCTGGTCATTCTTTTGCTTCCGTTGCGATTGTGTCAAATGGTGAGTTTACAATTCCAAGTCCACGTCCAATATTTGTGAGAAGGAGCAATTGCTCACACTGATGCCTTGATCTACCATATGACTGGAAAAGGACAGAGGTTGTATGGACAAAACGCTCGTTCTATTCTGTAGGCAACAGGCCCAAGAAAAATTATGACGGTTTGTCAGCACCCGGACACACAGACATCACGGAATGAGCTCTTCTCATGAACGTGCTATATGTTGATTCCTGTCTCATCTAGACGACTGATGTGATGACCACCGTGGGAATTTATTACACTTACAACCCGCCGAAGTGGCAAAGAGCCGACCGATCGTCAACATTTAGCCGCATCGTATCAGACGTATATTGACACCGATGAGCAACTTCAAGGAGGTAGAAGCCACACGCCCAGATTGGGTTGAACGGTCTGTCACATACACCAAAACCAAGAATCCGAATTGGAAGTTGGGAGATGGACCGACAGATGGTGGCGAGTGTCTCTCCCACAAACACATTGCGATCGATCCGTATGAAGATGGACGACCCAGCCAGTTCAACTACAAACTCCTCAGCTCAGCCATCGTTCCCAGACCTATTGGTATGTCCATCGACATCAGCTGACCTCCTCACAATTCATAGGTTTCATCAGCACACGATCGAAAGACGGTGATTCGACTTCATCTCGATCATCCAACGAATGAGACAGGTGTATCCTCCAATCTAGCTCCCTTCAGCCACTTCCAGTTGGTCCTTCACGATCCTCCCATCTTTGTCATCGGTTTCACGGGAGGACAGACAAAAGACACCCTCCACAATCTCATCGAGACGGAAGAGTGCTGCGTCAACATCATCTCCGAACACATGATCGAGGCAGCCAACCTCGCTTCTGTCGACACTCCATATGGTACGTCACATCGATGATGGTGAGTGATCACTCAGCGTGGTGCAGGTGTGTCTGAATGGACGTTGTCCGGTCTACATCCTGCCCCGTGCACGACGGTAGCTTGCTCGAGAGTGCAGGAGTCTGTCTTTGCTATGGAGTGTAAGCTGGTGGAGATCAAAGAGTTTCACAGCCGAAAGAGCAACGAGAAGACGGGAAGCATGGCAGTCATCGAGGGAGTCAAGTTCTGGGTGAGAGAAGATGCCATCAACGAGGAGAAGAACGCCATCGACTTAGAGGTGAAGACCCATGAGATCTTGATGTGATGCGATGCGATCGTACTGTGATGAATGACGCGTTGTGCTCATCCATCACAAGTATCATGTGAAAATCATCGGTGATGATGTCTAACGGTCGAAGGTGTTGAGACCCGTTTCGAGAGTCGGTGGAGTCTTCGGTCGCACGACCGATTTATTTGAGATCCCCCGTCCTCGCTACGAAGACATCCGCGGAGAAGCTGAACAAGTGTTGAAAAACGCGAGACAATAGATTTCTTCTTTATTCGATACAACGCTGACTTTCTATTTACAGCTTCGACTGTCCCATGAGGAACTGGATGTCCTTCTCTATCGATTTGGGACTGTCTTTGGGACTGTACCTGCGGACGACCTGTCCCTGAGAATTGACGAGGAATTTTCCAAAGTTCCACGTGATGTCTGAATCATCACCCGATTGCTCCTGCTGGATTGAGCTTTTGTTTTCTCCATCTACAACGCTCACCTTGAGGTATTTGTAGACGGGAGACGTTCTGGGGCCGTTGACCTCGATCTTGTCCATGATCTGAAATTCGGCACCGAATTTGCTCTTTACATAATTGGCAATCTCTTCGTTGCTACCGGGCTCTTGTCCTATTGATATCTCAGTCTTGTCATCAGGAATAAATGTTGGTGATTTCTGATGATCATGATACGTGGTGATGTGATAATGGTGAACGATGGATTCACCTCCGAATTGGTTGCAGGGGAAGGCGAGAATAGTGACCTTATCTCCGTACTGCTTGTGTAATTCGACCAACTCCTTGTAATTACTGTTGGTTAAACCACACTTGCAAGCGACGTTGACGAAGAGAATCATCTTTCCCTTCAATTGGCTGAGGGGATAAGGTTTACCCGCATTGTCCAATGGAGAGAGACTGTATAATGCGCTCTCTTCTTCTTCTTTTTCTGAACGTTTGGTTAAGACCGGGAGGAAAAGATGAGAGCTCACCCCCTGAGCTGGCACCGGTTGCGGTTACTGCGACTCCACTGGCTAGAAGAGCCGAGGTGAAGAAGCTTCTGACTTGTTTCGTGGGCGCGAATTTGAATGTGTTGAGGGAAGTCGTCGAGACACTGTCATCTGCTGACGGAATCAGAAAATGCGAATTGTGATAATCCAGATTGGGAGAGGGGGTCGATTTAACTCACTTGTCTTGTTCTTCTGTCTTTGTAACTCCTTTTGTACGAAGGACTGTGTCGTCGAGGCTTTCTCTGCAGCGTTCGTGACTGAGGGGGTTGGATTGATGTGATTTGTTTTGGATAGAATTTGTCTCGTAGCTCTGTTGATGATCATTTCGTGTGTCTTCTCTCGGTGTCAGCCTTCTATGTGATGCGTGACCTTGAGCTTTCTCTGCTGTTGTAGATCAACACCAAAAAACCTTCATTTTTATTTCCATCAACCATCAGCATGGCACATCTGATTGGAAGAACGGCAAGATTATCAAACTGCCAGAGAATCATCTCCAACACAGGTGAGCGATTCAGTCTCTCAGCCGCTGGACATATTATTCACATCTTTCAGCTGCTGGCACTCGAAGTGCTTCCACTCTCTCCTCGGCGAGGGCTTGCACTGGCGGTGTCTCAGTGGCCTTTCATGGAGGTAACGGTGGCTCAACAACAACAGGGGGTGTGTACATTTTCTGATGGAATGTGATCACTGATCGCATCATGTAAAGACGCTTCGGGTCAGCGCCCTTTCGACGCACCGACACCGAGAATGGTTCGTTCAGTCGTCACGGATGTAACCGCTCGTGTGGCTGGAATGACCATCACGGGGTACCTACTGAGCCTCTTCAGTGATCCAGGTACGTAAGTAAGGTCTCCAGCCCTTGTTTCGACATCCTTCTGAGGACGATGTAGATGACGGAGGATAATGAGCCTCTTCTCGATTGTCTGGACAGGGGATCACGCTTTGATCGTCCCTCAATTTGCAACTATATAAAATGATCTCGTCGAATGGATTATGTAGTCTCATCTCGTAGTGATGCACCTGGTCCTCTATCGATCCTATCTCGTCTGAATGATGATGGGTCTCTCGACCAAACTTTGTGTTTTTGACCTTCGTCAGATCAGGCAGTATCGATGGTCGATTGCGTTCATCTTCCTCAATCAAAGCCAATTGTCTGTCTCACTCTCGACATTAGGCTTTCAGAAGATGAGTGGCCCGTTTTTTTTTGCGATAAACTTCCGTTTACGTAAGATATCACGGTAACTAACGAGTATTCAGATCTTGCGAAGTCAGCGTTGGCTATTATTTTCAGAAGCATCAAACATCATGAAGTTTCTTGTCACAGGAGGAGCAGGATTTATTGGCAGCAACCTCGTCACAAAGCTGCTGTCTGACCCTAACAATGAGGTCATCTGTATCGACAACATGTATTGTGGACTGGACAGCAACGTTGCTCCTCATCTGGACAACCCCAGATTCAAGTTCATCAAGCACGATATCACTGAGCCACTGAAGGAGGAGATCAAGGTAGATCGTATCTACCATCTCGCCGCCCCTGCCTCCCCTCCCTTCTACCAGAGAAATGCAATTCACACAGCGAAGACCATGTTCCTTGGAACTCTTCACATGCTCGAATTGGCAACCAAGACTGGCGCTCGTTTCCTCTTGACGTCCACATCTGAGGTATATGGTGACCCAGAGGTCCACCCTCAGAAGGAGTCTTACTGGGGAAATGTGAGGTGAAAAAATGAAGGAACATATGCTGACTCACCACAGGTCAACTGCAATGGAATTCGTTCATGCTACGACGAAGGAAAGCGTATCGCAGAGACACTCACCTTTGACTTCCACAGACAACACAAGACGGACGTTCGAATCGTCAGAATCTTCAACGTGATTGTCCATTGCCAACTGCATCATCTAATCATCGACAGACATACGGCCCTGGCATGAGAGAAGATGACGGACGTGTCGTCCCCAACTTCATTCGCCAAGCATTAGAGGGAAAGCCTCTGACCGTCTACGGAGAGGGAAACCAAACTCGCAGCTTCTGCTTCGTCCAAGATACCCTCGCCGGTATCATGTCCCTGATGGAACAGACCGAAACACTCGGCCCCGTCAACGTTGGTAACCCCATCGAGAACACCATGCTCGAGCTGGCAGAGACCATCTTGAAGGTGACCGGAGGCAAGTCCTCGCTCAACTTCCAGCCCCTGCCCTCAGACGATCCAAGAAAGAGAAAGCCCGATATCACTCTGGCCAAGCAGTACCTCAACTGGGAGCCCAAGGTACTTCTCGAGGATGGACTCAAGGTCACTGTGGAGTACTTCAAGAAGAGACTCAACTTGTAATCATTGGAATGAAGATGATGCGTTCGAGCAGGTGTTATTTGGGTCGTCTGAATCACATGGATTTGTGATAGAGTGCAATGACAATGTGTTCTGCTTCATCATGAACGTTCTCGTTGTGAGTTTGATTGATTATCGTCTGTCAGGTGAAGGCCTCTCCAAAGAACATCGAAATTTCGACCGCTTTCACCATCCTTCGGGAGGGATCATCACATCATAACATCATCGACAAACAAGAACACAATGCATTCCATCGGTAACACCATCACCCAGTACCACGACAAGAAAGAGACAGAGTTCGAAGCCAATCAGACCAAGGATCCAGAGTCACAGTATGAAGATAACAAGGCGTACCTCGAAGCACCCAACCTCGCCGCATTAGGCGACAAGAATCCTCTCAAGTTCAGCCGAACGGAGCCAGGAAAGACTCAGGACATCTCACATCCACACAATGTATAACACGATAAATATCACGAGCCTGCTGTTCGTCTCCATTCACAGATCGTCTTTCATCGTGTCGACCTCTTAACGTAGGCACGTGCATCCATCGACGACGCCATCACCTTCGTCGCATGGATCTTCTATTTCACATCTCTTCTTTTATTGCGGCGGTACCGTCTGTATTCGAAACATAACTTGCTCTATCAACTGTGTGACCTGCTCGATGTCCACGTGCTCCACACTCAGTCTCCCCGTCTCGTTCTGTATCTCCTGCTTCCATCATCATCGTGCCACCTTCATCCTCTATATCTCACTCTGAGTCGTTTGGAGTACGTGCACAAGTGCACTTTGGGTAAGAGCATCAACTCTTCTCCCGGTTTGAGTCCACGCGGCGAGCCTTCAGACATTCCAGCCAATTCAGACTGATGACATCATCAGCGACACCTCCATCACGATGTGACTCACGAGTCCTATCTTACTGGTGTGCTCTCCTGCTTTCGGTGTTCTCGTGACACCGATGACGCTGTCGATGTCTAAGCAGTATCGCACGTGGTATTTGAATGAATCGGCCTGTATCATGTGAGGAAGAACGAAAGAGGAAGAAACAGAGACACACCAACTGAAGTAGAACGTGACCGATGTTGAGGATGGTGGTGCCCCCCACCATGTAACTCACAAAGACAGGATACAAATTCTTGATGATGGTGGCAGATTGGACGTAGACTTCACCAAAGTTGAGGATGGTGTGGGATAGACCCTCCCTCAATAGAGTGGGCTCCAACTCTCTCATCTTAACTGATAAGATCTGCAGTTGTTTGAAGTATTCCATCTCTCGCAAGAAAAAGTCCTGTCTCGTTTCAATGTCCGCTCATCATCATCTCATCCGCACGAAAATAAACCGAAATAGAAAAATAAAATGAAATAAAATGTCACCTTGATGAGACGGTTTCGCAGATCGATCCCCTCATCGGAGAAGAAAGTCTTTAACCTGGCCGTGTCTTCTTCAGATATATCTACATGAGGCTCTTCATAGAAGATGGAGTGCTGTTTGATCGCGTTCCTCGGCCTCAGAGACAGACCGTCGAAGGTGGCTGCCCTTGAGAACCCCTTTAAAGACATCTTGCCTCGAAACAAGTGGTTGTGTGATTTTCCCAGGCTCTTTGTCTTCTCCCTCGGCTCTTCTTCCATGGAAGGTGACTTGTCCGTCCCTGGGCTTCCCGTGCCGATCATCGGGCTACCGATGGGGCTCTGAAGGACTCAGCATCTACAACGTTGTAGACGGACTCACCGTGGACATTTCGATAGATTTGGGCCGCGGCATACCGTACTGGCCACTCTGGTATCTGAAGCCTAAATTGTCCGATTTGATCGTCCATTTTCTGAGAGGAAGTGGTTTCAGCATTCTACTGAGAGTGAAAATGAATTTCGATGTATGGTAACACGAGAATTCACCTCAGGCTCTTCTTCTCTGGCAGTGGACCACCTTCTATGGGAATCTATAGACGATCAGAACTCAAGTCTCACGCGATCATGATGATCAGCATGATCATGATGATCATCAAGATGATCATGATGTCTTAAAGAGATTGTCTCACCGGTGCGATGCCGACGTCGAATGGCTGAGAAGACGCCCTCTGATGATCCGACAATTTGTACTTCCCAGGTGTTCCCGTGCTCAATCTATCCACGTGAGCGTCTACAACCCTCCATCTCCCACCTCTTCGATTTCGGTGGTTCCGTCGAGCTTGGCCGAATGGACACATCCATCGTCGATTTACTCAGCCTGGGTGATGCACAGGGACTCGAATTGGTCGATGCATTGTTCCACTCTTCGTTGTCTGACAATGTGCTGTAGTTTGTCACCTCTGTGTCACTGTCTTCCAGTGAAGATTCTGTATTGGGACCTGAAGTCACGTGCCACGATTCGCCGGATGATATCTTGGAGAGTGAGTGATGGTCATGAGGTGTAAGATGTAAGATGTCTCACTTGCTTGGCAAAGGAGGCGATGGTTTGATAGCAGAATGCGTATTGGTCTCTGTGTGTCAACATACCACTCCTCTGATCTCTCAACTTCACCAGAGTGTCCACCATGTTCAATCTCAGCGTCGGCTGTTCTCCCCCTGTTTTCACTGAGTTTTCCACGGAATTTCACGGATTTCACTCACTCTCGAGTGACTGCTTGTAGTCCAGGATCATCTTGCACATGTTGGTGAGTATGATGTACGCTCCGGTACGTCCGATGCCTGCGGAACAGTGTACAGTGATGGGACCGTCTGATGACTTGTTCGTGTCGTTCAGTAGTGGAGACAATGACATCAATGCCATGATATCTTTCGGAACTCCGTGGTCGGGCCAGCCACTGTACTGATGGTGCTCCACGCGATGTACGACGTCGTTCTTCAGCTAGGCGGGGTGAGGGGAGAGTGGCGGGTTGTAGATGACTCACATCGGTAATGTCCATGGTTCGTACGGTGAGTTGTTTTGCCTCTTTGATTTCCGTCACTTGTACCCTGATGCTTCCGTAGGTCTGACTGCTGTTGGGCAGATCGGGAAAATATTGATCCGCTTTCAGCTGAATGGGTGAGTGAGATTTCAGTGAGTTTTCACTGACCTTTCCGCCCTCGACGAATCGAGTGAGCATGACGACGGAGGAAGTGTTGAATTGGATGATCATCCGATAGAAATCCTCCACAGTGTGAGGGAGTGGTGCCTGGCAGGCAATGAAGTGCATGGGCCCGATCTATCGAGTGTCATATCGTATGGAAGAAACAATCGATTTGATCGATGATGTGTGATGATGGATGTGTATGATTTGTGTGATGTGTGGATGATGTCCTCACATCTACAAAGGATGCGTTGATGTAATCAGAATTGACATCGCCAACGGATCTCTGGAGCAACACACGTGTCGATGTGTCTGTCACACGTCAGTATATGTCATGATATCATACCTTCTCCTGTGACATCATGCGTGTACTCACAGGGTCGGATGTCCACGTATCTATTTTTAGACAGGGCGGGCAAATTGTCCTGAGCCTGAGGTTCCGAATACAGCGCCCGGGCCGCCAGCCTCCGATTCGATTCGGCAACGATGGCCTGTCCTCATCAACCTCATCCATCTACAACGTTGTAGACTCACCATCCACTCCTCGTCGATGACGTCCGGCGTGGCGTGATCTTCCAGCTTCTCGTGTAGATCCTCCAGAGATTCCGCTCGAATTTCTGCTGACTTCATCATTCGATCGAAATCAGAGGGGCTCGAGATCGATCCCAGGGCCTGGCGCGTTTTTTTCACCGCGAAATAGCGAGAGATCGCACCGATGATGACCTTGGCTTTCACCTGCCCTCTGTCAGGCCCTATCGATCTACAACGGTGTAGATGGACTCACCAGTGTTTTGCCGTGACGGATCTCTTCTATGGCATCGTATTGTCCTTCTTTCAATAGAACGAGGTGAGGTCCGACGTGGAAATCTTGCGTCTGCAGCGTATCGTTCGTCTCTAACGATCTGCAGAGAGATTCAGCTTCTCTCTGTCCGATCGATTGTCCGATCTCGAAGGGGTTACGCTTGCCCGACAAGGCGTAATATCTGTGGATGTGAGTGAAATCTCATCGAGATTTCGATCACCTCTTGATGAAATCGGCGTGGGTGAAAGAGAAGGGGAAACTATGACACTTGTAGAAGGTAGTCTTCAGAACATTCATGCATCTCAGTTGGCGTGTGACGTATTCCGCGTCGAAATCTCCGGGAGTTTTCTTCTCGCTGGGGTTTACGCACAGGACGTAATGACAGCCTGGGAGTGTTACGTACGATCTACAATCAGTCAATCTCACCCCTGTTGAGTACGGAAGAGGTCAATTGATCCAGCGTCGATTCATACTTGGATGTCATAGTGGACTTCTGTTGATCGGGGGTGGCATCATCGTTGTAGATGGACCGTACGAGGGGGTTCGAACTTTCGGATAAAATTCCAAAGAATTCGGTGGGGATATATTCCCGGTTGGATGTCAGAAAATTACCGGAATATTCCACCTGTGGTGGTGAGATGTGGCTCGTTGTAGATGAATACGTACGTCACAGGAAGTGTGTCGTATCGCAAAAGCGAAGCGCTGTCTGTCGTTTGATCGAATAAAGTTTGGATGATTTTCGTTGCTGCTCTCGATTCGCTGAATCAACTGGGTTTCTCTCACGTCCGCCTTCCACGTCATCTGTTGTAGTATTCCGATCATTCCGTAATTTTCCTGATTTCTGTCAGTCGGAATTCCGACGGAATTCCGATCCTCACCCCTTCGTACAGATCGACCGGCGTCTCGTGGTTTGTAGATGGTCCCGAATAATTGGGACAGGTCAGCCCCTCCTCTTTACACATTCTGTCCGTCCTGAAGAAATTGTTCTCATCGTAAGCTTTCTGTAATTTTTCCGCCGCATAATTGATGCAAAACTGTTCCACACCATTTCTCGTGCTGTTTTCGTGTCCGAACACGTCTACAACGCGTCAGTTTTCTTCTGAGAATTTTCTTCTCACCTAAGAAACCTAAATTGCGCTCGTTCGGTGTACTGGAGAGGAGGTCGTTGCAATAGTTTGTCATCCATTCAAATAACGAACCGTACAATGATCTCGATATGGAATCTCTCAAACTCTCCGACTGTTCGTTGTAGATGAGATGATATCCATTTTCACAGGCGTATGTGACGTATGTATTACATCGTGAAATGAATCTCACCTCTTTGAGAGAGTATGGCACGTTGTAGAATGATTCGTCCTTGGCATTCGTGCTCAGACTCCTCTTCGTCAAGACCTTGTGTAGCGATTTCTCATCGATACCCAACAGGCTCGCCACTTGCTGTACGACTGCGAAATTTCACTCTTTTTTCCCGGAAATTTCCCTCACCCTCTCCGTTGATGACCATCGATGGCTCACCCTCTGAACTTTCACCGAATTGTACGTTGCCCAGCAATAGAGCAGCCGAGCAGACCTTGCAGACGAAGAGAATCATTTCCTCGTTCATCTGTAGAGTCTTCATGCATTGTAGAACCTTTTCCATTTCTCTAGAATATTTCGAAGCATCAGCCGGTGTCGGTGTTCTCAGGTAGCGGTAGGCGTCGGGGGGTAAGAGCGAAATCTCCTCTGTTTTTCGTGAGTCGAGAAATTTCGTGAATATTTCACCTCGTTCGGAAAATTCCGAGGAATGGGTGAGGTAATAGAAGAAGTGAAAATTGAGCTCGTTGTAGACGTGAGTCGTCGTTCTAGATCTCTCCAAGAGATTCTGAAAGATGCTGGCACCCGTCACATTTCCCGCCGCGTTGCACATGATACGGTAGTACACCGCCTGTACGTGTGAATTTTCACGGAATTTTCCATCTACAACACTCACGTAACGAGACGAGTTGTGATTGGGCACTGTCTTTGCGTTTCCAAAGGCCCTCAGTAGCTCACTCGAAGCTCTCAATTTGTTCATCACTTCTCCTCCCTGGATGTCGATGTTCTGGATCTTGTGCAGAATGTAGTCCAGTGCGTAACTCGTATTTTCCGTTTTTCCGGAGCCCGACAGACCTCGCATGACGATGGTCTGTGACTTACCCTCCAGTAGCATCCGTCTGTTTCTGTCAATTGAATTTTCGCGTGGAATTCACCTGTGGGCGCGCTCTACAAGGCCGAATATGTGAGATTTACTCATCGTCGAAGGTGAACTGACTTCGTTTGTCGTTCTCATGGGATTCATCGCTATGATGGTTCTATAGCCGATGCTCGTCTACAACGCCCATCAGTTGAAATGTCACGTGTTTTTCATGGAAAACTCACGTAGATGTCATCGTTGGCCAGTCGATCTCTGAGTATGTTGACCATCTGGCTCTCGGTGAGGTCGGGGAAGCGGGTGAAGTCCTCCACAGATACACCGCTCGGCTCGCTCATCTTTGGACCACTCAGTCGAGTCCTCCGTCTCCCACTCACCTTGGCCTTCCTCACGTAACCGACTCCGTTCTTCAGAATGAATCTCTCACTTACGCTCTGCCACGTCTGATGACGTCATCACACGTCATCCGACCCTATTCTCACCTGTGGATCATCCTGTGCTCGAACTGTCTCTTGCGTTGAATGTCCCAGATGTGTCACATTCGGACTCGTCTCTGTTATCCTTTAAAATTACACTCGTCTACAACCCGTCACCATCTGTGAATTTGAGTAGGGGTAACATGGTACCCTCTCGATCTACAACAATGTCCTTCACGAACGGATGCTGTGACGTGTCAGTCCGTTGTAGATGAAGATGATAATGACCTGAAGTAGATCCTGAAACGAAGAGCGTTTCGATGGATAGTGTGCCGTGCATTTTTCGATGAAATCTGTGAAGGCCCATGAGAAGAGGTGCGGGTTTTTCAGTTTTGGCGCCAACATCAATCGGTCCATCATACTGTGCATACCCGATCTACAACGCGTCAGAATGTTTTCTACCCTTTTTTCCTCACGTTTCGGTCGTGTTCTTCTTCAGGAGGTGAATGCAGAGGATACCCAGACTCCATATATCCGTCGCTTCACTGCAGGGTGTCATATTGTACATCTGACATTTATATTGTCAAATTATATTCTTCTTTACCTCGGTACAGATTCGCCCAGAATGATCTCGGGCGCGGCATATTTGACCTATTTAGGATGAATCATCATCACGTGAAAAAACACAAAATGCATCATGGATGAAGATCACCTTTCCAACATATATCGTGTCCTCTGATTTCTCTAAGAAGAGATCACCCGAATAATCCAATTTGACTCTACCGTCTTCACAGAGAAATAAATTGTCTGAGATGGAGTCACGTCTTCACATCTTTCATCTCAACGCGTCACCTGGTTGGACGAGTCCGTGGACAATGTTCTTCGATTTTAGATAAGAGAGAGCGGATAGAACATCTGAGCAGATGAAAGACAGTTGATTTTCGTTGAGAGATGTCTGGTGACCAATCAGTGTCATCGATGCCTTGCAATATTCGAGAGGAATCTAAAGTGAAAGTCAAACAAGAGCCGGGGGGTGTGACTCACTTGTAGCCTGCCAGATGTTTTGATGGGGCGGAGATAATGAATCAGTTGAGGACACCCATCATTGAGTTCGGAGAGTCTTTTTGCTCGTAGTATGAGATCTATAATTCGAATCAATGGGAGAAATGAGATGATTTCAATGTTCGACTACCTGGTTCGGCCAAACCAGGTGATTCGATGACGCGAACTGCAACTGGAAATGGTTCCTCTCCTTTATGTTTTGTTCCTTTATATAATTTGGCAAATGTCCTATAGACAACGTCAACCGCTCACGATGTTGCGAACAAAATCATCTCCACATCGAATGCAGATGCAGAATCTCATGGTGGATCACACACCTGCCGGATTGGCTGGGGAATCCTTCGCCCAAGATGAGATTGTTCTCTTCGTTCATCTTGTTCAGCTTCTACCACGTTGAAGAAGCAGTGACGGGCGAAGGTTATCCCGTAGCGTGTGATTGCCTTCGTTCGATATGGTGGCGCTGATATACGCGGACCTCTGAGTGGGAGGACGCCAGTCTGGTCTCGCAGATTTCAGATATCTCCCGACCCCGCGGCTTCTTGATAATCTTATCGGTCACCGTGACGACACATTGTTAGAGGCGTTATATACACACTCATACAACGCCTCAGATCTGGTGCAGAGTACACTGGTCCGGGGCTGCTCTATATACTTAGGACACGAAAATGGGACGAGAGGAAATGTCGATCCTGTTTATATGTCTTGGGAGTCTGCAGGCAGCTCGATGATTCTGTCTGAACTGGCTCTGGGTGTGCCGCTGCTGGTCTCTTCCTTGTTCTTTTCTTCTCCTTCTTCTCCTGCCTTCTTCTTCTCTTCTCCCTCGCTCTCCGATCCAATATCGTCAAACTGTCCCCTCTCAGTATCGCTGTAGACGGTGAATCAATCCACCTTGATTCTCGTCTGATAGAATTCGATGACAGTCTGAGGTGCCTGCATGTTGCAGATCCAAGCGGGGACGAATGTCTTCACGCCTCCAGAGCCCTTCCTGAGTGGCTTGAGGATGGAGATGATGCAGACGATGACTCACCACAAGATGTATAGGTTCAATTCTCCGTCGATGATTCTACCTCCGATGATCTCTTCTATCGTGTCTTGGTATTGGAATCCGTATTCTTTTCTCGCCTTGTTACCTGGGCTGGGTCAGTCCAGAATAAAATGAAATAAAACGACCTTTTGAGGGTAACGGGGTACCGAGTGATTGCGTCTTATCTGAGCCATTCTTTTGTCTCTTTGGGCTGGCCTCCTTTTCGATCGTGAGTCAGAATGTCTCATGTTGTATCGAAAACACATGAAGCACTTGACTCACATCCGAATCACTGTTGAAGTTGTCCAAGTGCACGACCTCCTCTGGCTGGACGGAATGAGTGGATGATGATGTGATGGACTCTCACCTGTGTGCTGGGCTTCTTCGCTTTTTTCGCCGGTGTGTCTTTCTTTGCAGGTGTGTCCTTCTTTGCTGTAGATTTCTTATCCTCTTTCGACGGTGTCTTCTTGTCGTCTTTCGATGGTGTCTTCTTCTCCTCTTTCGATGATGCCTTCTTTTCATCTTTTTTCTTGGGTGTGGTCTTTGTCGCATCATCCTCTGCTCCTTCATGTGAGATTCCTGCAGAATGCATTCAGATGGATGATTTCTGAAATCTTCACCCTTCTTCTCTCTCTCGTGGAATTCTTTCAATAAACCGCTACAATAGAGGTTCTCGACATCCTCCCAGGTGTTATCATCTTTGGAATAGCCCTCCCATTTAATCAGATACTGCTCCGTATGCTATAGACCATCAGCTGACTGTGTTCCATCATCAGTCTTACCTCTGTCGTTCTGTGGCCCACGACCTTTTCAACGGTGTATATGTCATCTGCCTGCTTGTAACGTTAGACTTCAGCTTAACTACGATCGATCGACACCTGAGTCGATTTCCTCTTCTTCACCATCTTCCCTTGTTCGTCCGATTATGGCGCGATGTGATCTTCGAGTGGTCAATTAAATAATTCAAATGGGATGCACAATAATTTACAAACGATTTATTTCCTCTGTGATGCCAGCAATGCATCCGTCAGCACCTCAAAGACATGCCGCGTATCAGATGCCGAATCCACCGTGCTCATCAACACGCTCCCGAAAGACTGCACCGACGTCATCCATCTCTCCATCTTCACATTATCTCACCGTGTATCTCCTCGCGCTGACCGCCTTCGTCAAGTTCTTCTCTAAACCTCTCGCCTCCGTCTGAATGTCCTCCTCCAATTTCGTCAGCATGTCATCCAACTTTGTGATGTCCACGGAGAGGCCGCTGCAAAACTCGACGAACCGCTCTGCAGAATCGACGGCAGGGATGAGCTGGTGGTGGATGTGACTGAGTCTGTAGTGCTCGTCCCTCAGAATTTGCATCTCCTGCACTCTGTCAGTCTCTCATCTCGGATGTCTCTTGGACATCATCGTCATCGAAGATGGTGATGGGGATCACCTTCATGTGTCTATCCCTCTCGACTTCTAATATCGAGTTTTCGACTCTAGAGTGGACCTTCTGTCGGACCATGTAAGAGATGTCGGCGAGGGTTGCACCCATTTCAGTCTGCAAGGCTTTACGGCTCTCTCGTCTCCTCAGCGTGGCCTCGTTTGCCTTCTGTGCCTCCAAACTGTCACTCGTGTCACAATACGGCCGGCTTACCTTCGAGAATAAAATAAAATAAAATCACCTCTCCACGTAACTGGCGGGAAACAGACCGAAAGAACCTTCTATCGTATTTCCAAAGCACCAACCATCACCGTAATCCTCCAACACCTCGATCGTGTCTCCCGCCAAGAACGTCAGCTCTCCCTCTTCCACTCCCTATCCCCGTTAGTGATGACGTCATCTGACGTATCACCTCGAATGGATACAGAGCCTTCGACAGTCGATTGCCTCGCGGTCGTTTCGGAGTTTCAACTTCCACTTCTTCCTCTTCGGTCACGACGATATCGGGCGTGGCAGTCTCTTCCTCTACAATGAGTCCACCCTCTCCCTCTACAATGAGTCCACCCTCTCCCTCTACAACGGGCCCACTCTCTTCCTCCACAGGCTTCCCTTCGGTGATACTGTATTCCTCCTTGGCCTGATCGATCCTACATCCTTCAACTCTCTCTCGTTCTCTCTTCACTCACACTTGCTTCAGAGACACGTGGTATCTGTCTTTATCTGTAGGTGCTCTGTCTTTCCTCCCGATGAATACGTTACGTCCGGGCTATCTCGCGTCACACTCGTTCATTCAATCGACTCACCTTGATGGTGGGAACCTTATCACCAAATATCTCCACGGCAGGTGCGATCGAAGGCCCCCTCTTTGTTTTCGTGGGACTGGTCGGTGTCAACGTGTCAACGATCTCCTTCTCCTTGGAAGATGCATCAGCCTCGATGGAAACGAACGATGGTGAATCATTGCAAGAACTCACTCGCGTCTCTTCTTTGGATGACGGTGGAATTTGGCTCGTCTCGTCCAATATGTCGATGAACTCCTCGATCTCTCTCAATAGATCGTCTTCCTCTGTCACAACCACCGTGGTATCTTCTTTAGAGGACGTCTCTTCACGGATTGTACTCTCTCTCTTCTCTTTCGAAAGAATTGGCTCTTCCACCGTCACTTCTTCCTCAGATTCTTCATCTACAACGATCGGTGTGGGTGGTGGAGAGGTCACCACGGTTACGGGTGGTTGTGATTGTTTCATCGGAATGGAGGGAAGGGGTTTGGGTGGCCTCGCAAAATACTCGTCCCGCGTGGGAGCTCGGACTCTCCGCGTAATTTCCGGGGTGGTCGGCATCGCCCCCTTCACCTCGCCCTGTACGGGTTTTGCGGCCTCTTGAACCTGCGACTGCGACGTCGGAGGGTTGTGGAAGTTCTGACGCACTGCACCCATGATGGGTCTTGGGCCGATGGTGGGGCCCGTACGCTTGACCGGAGTTTCCGTCGCCTTCGCTCGGGCCGAGGGCGGAGAATTCGGAACTTCCGCGGATCTTCCTAGGGAGATTGGAGGTTGTGACGGAGAACTGACACCCGTCAGTGATGGAGAAGGAGCTCCAGTGGAGGGTGGAGCGGCTGGTGAGGGATGGCCCAATAGGGGACCAGAAGGGCGATTGGCCACGGGTGGTCGTGGTAACAGATTGAGACTGGGACGACTGGCAACTGCTGGAACGTTCGGTGGCTGAGGATTTCCCGGGCGGCTGAGTGGTCTCGATGCCACCTCTGGAGCTGAAGGTGATGATCAGCATGAAGATGAGACGAGAGGACAGACTCACGCGGCCGAAAAAGGTTATCGGCGGAATTTGATTCCCTCAAGGACTTGTGTTGGGTTGGTTTCTCTGAAGGTACCGGTGTGTTGGTTGGATTTGGGCGATTTGGTATTTGGGGTGTCATCTGTTTGAGATCGGCCGATGATCTCAGGGACGCTGGCTTCTGGATTGGAACGGGGGGAGCTTGCTTCACCGGGACTTTCGATGACTCATTGGAGTTGTGAATCTGATCGAGAGATGCGGATGGTCGAAGTGATCTGACCGTGGATGCATTTCCCATCTGGATGATCATGATGGGCTCTTTGCGTAACGAAGAGACGAGGCCTGGCCTGTGGAGAAGTGAGTGGGAGTTGATGATGTGATTCGAGTCTTCGGAAAGATGTTTTACTGACCCTGTCGGTTGTCCGCTCGTTCTCTCTGCATCTGTAAGAGGTCAGTGGGAACATGTGATGTTTTGGAAATGAATGACATACTTGTAGATCCGGGACGAGACGGTGGACCTCCTCCAGCTGATTGGATGATCAGTCGGACAGATTAAATATAGATTCAGTGGACATTTAAGCGAAGGTCGGTCGTGGATATCAACAGTGAAATAGAGAATAGGTTCACCTGGTGTGGCCAGCTTATTAGGTTCAGACATCTCAATCGGAATGGGCTTGGAGATGGGATGCGTAACAACCTGCCATCTACAACATGATTTTCACCATCATTTATCAATATCTCAAAACCTGGATGAATAGACTTTCCAAGTCGAACAGTTGGTACATTGCACTGATAAGTTGTCGCAACACTACAATCCGATCACAAGGATTCAGTTGACGCTGTCAACGAAGTTGGTAGAGCCTTCAACCTCACGCGTTGTCGACCCCTTTCAGCAGTCGGGGCGGTGTTGATCGCACAATGAACTCCACCTGATCTCCCTTAATAATTCCTTCAGGGAGATTCTATTATTCTCGAGACATGCACACAAGGTGACGTCACCTGCCAACTGTCCTCCTCCTTCGACGGGTGACATTTTCACAGCCACATGAAGAAGAGGTGAGGTCGACTTACAGACCAACTCCATTCTAACGACACGAAGCATCACCTTGTGCCTCCTCCTCCTCGCAACCGCTTTCGCTGGTCCAGTCTCTTGGTTAGGGAGCAAAGATGGCTGTAATGGAAAGTCTGTGGTCTTCGAGACCCCTACCTGCTGGAGCAGTGGACAGGTGAACTACACGGAGGAAAGTGCTTCTCTGAAGGAGTCAGGTGCCTGGCATTACAGACGATGTGACCGTTTCCCCCTCTGGCGGCACTGATAAGGTCAACATTGTCGTCACGACCAACATCACGGTCAATTCCATTACTGTGGATAAAGCTACCCTCAACATCGCCTCTTCTGCTCCGCAGGTGAGCTACATCCTACGTCTCCATTCGTCTGAGGTGTCTTCTAGGTCACAACTCTATTGAGCGTCGTCAACGGTGGTTCTCTCGGTTACATCACGTCTTCCGAACTGCGTCTGAATGTCTCCATCGTATCTTCGGCTCTCGCTACGACCGCCGGTTACATCGCTTTCACGACCCTAAACCTGACCGACGCATCCGTCTCCGCACTGAACCCTTCTGTCGGCATCGACTCACAGAAACTCATCATGAACGGAGTGACTACGATCCTTTCTTCAGTGGGTACAGCTTCTGCTCATGCAAAGATCAATTGGGCGCTGTGAGTCATCCGTCATAACATATCACATCTCTCCATCGCATCACAACACGACGAAAACTCTTACGTTCTTACAGAGGAGACGGAGGACTCACTCTCAACGGAAATTATTCGTCCCTCTTCTTCGTCGACTCCAGCTTCCTCGGAGTCGGATTGAACGCCAACGTGACCGTCCTAGGTTCTCCCCAGTACTTCAACACACCTCTCGGCAACATCGGCTTCCAGGACGTGACCTTCTATACTTCCATCGAGACTCACTGGCTGGTGGACCAGACCGTCTTCTTTGGAGATGGTTCACACATCGTGTTTGAAAAGACGCAACTGATGAAGAGGACTTTATTTGATGCCGGATCCGGCTCCGTCACTTTCTACACGGGAACCACCATCACAGTCAATCTGAAGAGGTCCATCTACGACATCGGCTCGGGTGATGATGTGGTGATGATGGTGAATTGATGGAGGACAGAGGACTATTATCTCATCAAGTCGACATCTTTCAAGAGTGCTGATGTAGCCATGGCCACAATCAAAGTCATCTCTTCTTACGCTGAGCCAAAGTGCATGCCCACCGCTACCACAACGAACGGTGATTTCTCTTCACCTTTAAAGTATCCGCCCGGTTCTAATTCGAACGTGTAGTGGCTTCTGTCGGACTACAACTCACCATACCGACCTATCTGTCACAAGAAGTTGTGAACGATCTAGAGATGAACCGAGGAAGCGACATCTACAGTGCCGTGGCCTCTTTCAGCCCTGTGGAAGACCCGTGCATCAAATTCGTGGGTTCTATTCTATGGATGACACCATGATGACATCACGACAGGTCAGCTACGTTGTTGTCGATGATCTGAGTAACAGAGTGGTCGCCAAACAGATCGGAGACAAGGTGACATACCTCATCTCACGCATCTCATCTGGAGCTGATCGGATGGCAGTATCAAGCCAACTTCACGAGAGTCTCGTCTGGCCCTCACAACTACAGAGTCACCGTCACTTTCCTCGATGAGAACTATCAGCAATCCGTCGGATACAGCAACACTTACACCTACACTCGTCCTCTGGCTGGTACTGCCGCCGCGGGTGAATTTCGTTTCGAGTCCGATTGAAATGAGTTTTTTCTGAAGGAACGACAGCTACCTTCTGCATCGGTCTGGTCGTCTCCTGCATCGCCCTCTTGTTCTGAAGACTGATAATGTCTGTTGAAGCGAGACAATAAATAAGTCGATATTCATATCATTCTCACTATGACTTCCATCCACATACCCATCTATCATAGCTATCGGCAACGCGATGAAGACTGTGAAGAGCAACCTTAAAAGCTGTCTGGCTACGCCGTGCGTCACTTTGAGGGAAATGGAAGTGATGATGAATAGACGCGACGTGTGATGTGACGAAGAGAGGTACGTTCTTCTTTCGTATGTTTGGATGGAGGCAGCCACAGAGACGGATCATTACTCCCAAAAGATTGCCAATGATTAAAGACATGACATGTCACCTTGAAATTTCCTACAGAACTCGCGGGTTTTGGGCAGATCATGCCCCCCAGGATCTCAACATCTACCAATACCACACGAGCATCATCATCACTATTTATACGCACGATACGACGACGAAATGCCTTACATTACAGTTGGAGAAGGAAGAACCAAGCCCGCAAATCTTTACTATGAATCATTCGGTCAGGGGCCCAACAAAGTCATCTTCATAATGGGTGAGTCCTCTCCGTCAAGTTATCCTCTGAAACAAACAGGGTTCCTGTGCATCGGTGAGGCATGGGACAGACAAGTGAAGGCCTTCCGCCTCCCAAAAGAATCAGAAGATGAAGAAGACAGATACGACGAGAGATTCGAAGTCGTAGTCTTTGATAACCGCGGAGTCGGTACGAACAATTTGCCATTCTCTTCTCATCTCTTCTTCAGGCAAGAGCTCTCACAAAGGAATTGGATATACGGTAGAGATGATGGCCCTCGATACTCTCGAACTCATCCTCCATCTTGGGTGGGACACATTACACATCGTCGGTATGTCTCTCGGTGAGCCACACGTCTCATTCACACGTCTCTCATCCTAATCAGGTGGCATGATCGCGATGAGATTGGCATACATGCTAGTAGACCCTGCCACCAGGAGCACTCTGGGCCCACTGCCCACTCTATTGACTCTGAACCTTGGTGTCACTCACGCTGGAGGCAAGAATAGAATCACTCCAGTGAGTAATGCATTCATTGTATCGCTCTCCTGACTATCTCACAGAAGAAAGGAATCTGGCAATCGGTGAGATGATTGAAGAGGTGATCGACTGATCGGTGACAGACTAAGATGCTGACCACAGGCATCACACCCAACCGAAGAGTCAAGATCGTTCTACCCCTGTTGATCTCCAAGGTGAGTCGTCTTCCATCGATCGACACGATCTCATCATGTCGATCAGAGGGCCCTGTCCGATGAGAAGACCTACAAAGAAGCTTTCACCGAAATGCGTCAGACGGAGAAACTCGCCGTAGTCCATCCCCCCATTCGAGGTTGTCTATCACAGGTGACTCATCATCATCATCCGACGTATCACCAAACGTCATCGAGTTTCTCGCCCTGGTTAGACATCACATGTCCGATGAGGAGTTGAACCTCCTTCGAAATTCAAAAGTGCCCACCATGATCATCAACGGCACCGCTGACATCCTCATCGACCCAAAAAATTCGGACGATCTCGAATCTGCGCTCGCACCCTGCGAAAGAGTCGTGTTGGATGGTGCGGGGCACGCGATCAACATAGAGATGGAGATAGAGTACAACGATGCCATGTTCAGACACTTTCAGAGGAGGTTCTTAGTCCAAGTGAAGGACGCACAGCAGCAAGTCTCCTACAAATTAAGATGCCGCACGCTGAGTGCTGTTCCTCATCACATGGCCAATGCCATCAGCTCGTAATGAAGAGAACGATGACGATGTGAATTGTCTTTACGTCCCGGCATAGATGTATTGTATCAATAGAACGACCAATACCAATAGCCAGAGGAGGTGCTTTGAGCTGAATCGTATCGTTGTCTCCTGCGTCGTCTTTCTCTTCTGTACTGTGGGTGATTCTGTCTTTGAGATGACTCGTCTGTCTTCGTCTCGGTTGTGTCTAGAGTTGTCTTCGGCGCTGTTGTTGAGTCTCGGTATCTTGTCTTTCTCTTTCAATAGAGGAAGTGAGATGGATGCTCGCAGACGGATAGTTTGATCGTGCCATCTGAGAAGATGAGACATCGATGCGAACCATCATCAGCTCACTTTCGATGGTCTTCTAATCTGGGTGAAGTGATGGTGATGCGGGGGGTGTCTAAACTGGGTGTCTTCGATGCTCTCGGGGATGGTCTGTGATGATCTTGGGTTACATCTTCAAATAGAGTCTCCATCAATTTCATCTCTCTCTGTATATTCGACATCTGAGAGGGATTATGTGATGTAAATGATTACCAACATCACCTCCGATTCCATCATCTTCTCAAACTCCTCCTGACTTTGGACCTTTGGATCTTCTATCGGATCCACATCTAAATTCCTTCCATCTTGAAGTCGTCGCAACGCCCGCTCTAATGCACTAGATGATTATGAACATCAACCAAATCGTCGGGCGATCGACTCACTATCTATTGCCTAAGCTCAATTCCTCCTGTCGCTCTCGCGTAGCTTCCTCCTCTTCTTCTGTATGGGGTGATTGTACTGTGACCCCCGTTTTCTTGACGACTTCTTTGTAATCTGATTCAGTGGCCAACCATGTATCGAACAGATTCTTTCTCTTCTCTTTCAGTGTTGTCATCTCATCTCATCGGCGGATTTAATTTATCCACCACAGATCTGCCACCAATAAACTCGCGTAGATCTACAACATACATTTCACTGAACAAGTTTAGACGTCTGCTCATTTCACGACACAGCAGGAGCGGTTTGGTATTCATTCTACAGAATCTATGCTTTCTGAGGATAGGCGAGACGACTTGGAAGCATAGGAGTGCTCGTGGAGGGATGAGACAAGCTCGCAGGTCTTCGACTATGGCTGTGGCAGCGCGTACATTCAGAGTTCTACAGCAGTTCTGCGGTCAATGGATGCTTTATCTTCTCATGAGAATCCGTTCGCAGAAATGACGATGGTGATCTACAACCAGAAGTAATCGGAACTTCTTTTCTCAATCTTTCCTCATCTAATCATCGCGATGGCTACCAACACCAGTCATTATCTGATGGACAACAGCAAGAAGATCGTTGCCGACCTCATTCTTGCGTCTTTGTCTGACCTTTCCATCGCGGTGCGTCTTGAGCGTGAATGATCATATTGATCCAAATGCAGCCCAAAGACGAAGCAGAACTGCACAAGAATATCGTTAAGACGTTCACTAAGCCACCAGCTAAGAGTGGAGAGCTTGCATTGGGTTGTTTCGTATTCGCCCAGGCGGGTCTGTTACCCAAAGGAACTCCCCCCGCTGCCTTCGCACCCAAACTTCAGGCTGCTATTCAGGCACGTTTACAATCTCACCCATCAGCCGACATCGAGAGGTGATTGGATCCCAATTTTCAAGACAATGACACTCGCGTAGATGTGAAGCAGCTGGTCCTTACGTCAACTTCCATCTGACTGGAGCCAATCTGGCCTCCGTCATTCCAGCCATTTTGACGGGTGATTATCTCTCTGCCGTACCTCCCACGAAGGAGAAGGTCATGATCGAGTACTCTCAACCCAACACTCACAAGGTGACACCATCTTCCCATTCTGCACATCCGAAATGGTGACTCAACCATGTCTTTAGGCCTTCCACGTCGGTCACATGAGAAACGCCGCCCTCGGTGATTGTCTCGTGCGCCTCTACGAGCAGTGCGGACACGAAGTCGTCGCTGCCAATTACTTTGGAGATGAAGGTGCTCACGTTGCAAAGTGCCTGTGGTATCTGCAGAGAAAGATGAAGGAGGAGCCAGACTTCAAGTTGGAAGGCGTAGACGAAGTCACTCGTGGAGAATGGCTGGGAGGACTTTACTCCACCGCCGTGGCAGAATTAGATCTGGCCACACTCACTTCTCTTCCATACGCTGGCATCGTCGGTGCCAAGTGAGAAGAAGAAGATGATCGTGATGGTTGACATGAAGCCAGGGTGTTGAACATTGAGAAGCACCCCAACCCCGAGGCACCCTCCAACTGGAACGTCGTGACCCTGGAGGTGAACGCACTTGTCATCCATTTCACTCACCTGCTTCAGGTAGCCAACAACGAGAAGAGGACAGTGGTTTGCGGTGGCATCGGCTACAACGTTGGAGACATCGTGGCTTACACCCCACTCGGTGCTAAATTGAAGGGAAACGTGAGTGATGGGAGGGACATCTACAACGAGCTGAAGGAGAGCAGGAAGTCACTGCTGTCGACAAGATGGGTGTGGCCAGCGAGGGAGTCATGATGGCCGAGAAAGAGCTCGGCATCGAGAGAGAAGAGAAACCCGCCGACAAGGCAAAATTGAGCGCAACGGAAGCTCACCAGCAGACCCAGAAGCAGAGACAAGACAAGAAGCAAGGTGAGAAGACGAGAGGAGATGTGTCTGATGAACGTCAAGTCGAGAAGAAGCCAGCCGAGAAACCAGCCGAGAAGAAGGCGGAGGCGGCACCCGCCAAGCAGGCTGAAAAGGGAGCGAAGAAGGAGAACAAGGGAAAGACTGTCTCTGACGCAGCCTCTCAGCAGATCTTCATCTTGCCCGCTGACGTTCCCCTCGGAATGGAAGCCGTAGAATACGGAAGACTCTCCGATGCTAAGATTCCCAAAGACGTCAAGGTGAGAATCCATCGTGACAGCAACATGATGATGATGCATGATGATGATCGTGATGATTGATGATGATGATCGTGATGATGCAATGATGATTGATGATGATCGTGATGATACACCATGTTGATGTGATGTCAGGTGATGGACGAACACAACAGAAGGAAATCGGAAGTGAAGGCGACTCTCTTAGCCATGGAGAGCCTCGAGCCCAACATCACCCAACTCTGGGCCATCACCAAGGAGTGGTCCCTCAAGGAATTCCGCGCCATCTACAACTGGCTCAACGTCCGATTCGACCACGAATTCTTCGAGTCTGAAGTGTCCGAGGAGTCGAGACAGATGGTATTAGAATATCACGAGAAGGGTGTCCTACAGAAGGACAAGGGTGCCATCGGTGCTGATCTCAACAAGTTTGGACTCGGCTACTGCATCGTGCTGAAGTCGGACGGTGCCGGTCTGTACTCCACGAAGGACTTGGCGTTGGCTCAGAGGAAGTTCAAGAAGTTTGGAATCGAGAAGAGTCTGTACGTCGTGGACGCCGCGCAGACGCTCCACTTCAAGCAGGTGGATGATGGAGAATCTGTGGGAAGATCTGACGTCTGCCTGACAGGTTTTCAAGATCTTGGAGCTGATGGGATACGAGCAGGCGAAGAACTGCACTCACCTTCCTTACGGTCAGGTGTGGCTCCATCGTCTCGTGGAGAATCGGCGTGACATCTTCCCAGGTGGTCCTCCCCTCCGGTAGAATGAAGTCCCGCGTCTTCGGTTCTGTCATCCTCTTCTCTCAGCTGAAGGAGATGTTGGGCAAGGACATCTACGACAACTTTCTGTCTAAATTCGCCACCGGCGTGGACACGAAGGCCGACCCAGCCAAGGGCACCTCCACCTCTAAACCGGTCGACGTGTGGCCCGCAGAAGAGGTACCTCTAAAGCTACGTCTTCACCTTCTCACGTTCGACAGATCGAGGAAGCCAAGAGAATCATCTCTGTGGCCACCATCAAGTATGGAATGTTGAACCACGACACGGCGAAGGACATTGTCTTTATCTTGGAAGAGTGGACGGCCAAGTCTGGAAACACGGGACCTTACATGCTCTACGCTTACGCGAGGACGCAGGCCATAGAGAGGGAGGTGAAGCCCCTCCTGACGGGACAGGGTAAGGTGGACTTTACCCTCTTAAACTCGGAGACGGAGAAGGCGGCGCTCGTCAACCTTCACGAGTTCTGGTCGGTTGTAGAGAGCTGCACCGCCAGAAACAACCCTTCTGGACTGTGTAACTATGTCCACGAGGTGATCTTCTATCCTCATGCGACCTCTGTCGTTTCGCATGCGTCTTCTCTTCTTTGTTTCTGATGGAGAGTAAGGTGGCCAAGGCTTTCAGTGCTTGGTATGCTTCTGGACAGAGCGTGGTGAACGCAGAGACGGAGGACCTCAGGGTGACTCGTCTTGAGTTCGTCAAGGCCAACGGAAGGGTCATTCAGAAGTGTCTCCAACTGCTGGGCATTAAGACTCTGGACAGAATGTAATGAAAGATCGATCTGGGTGTTTGTGTTTGTGGTGGAATCATGAGGCAGGTTGACGTCACACTACAAACTCGATGATGATGTGCGCGGGGGACATTCGGACACAGGAGCGTGTCGATATTTGACCGTTTGAAAAGAGTCGCAGTCTAAATCATGGCAGATGCATCTGTGAATGATGTTCTTATGTCACAGATCTGAACAAGATTCACAGGAAGGATCTGATGATGAGTACACCTTACCCTTCGAAAACAACAAGCAGTTTGTGAAATATCTGTACGACGAATACAAACAAGACATACCACTCCCTTGCATCGCTGCTCATTATCCCAAAGACCTCGTGTGGACTTTCGGCGGCCAACGAAACGAGGTGATATCAATATGATAGACCATATCATCATCACGACATCACAAGATCTCATTTTCACAGGACTTTCCTTTGTCAGGAACATGGCACGGCCAGACAGGTTTTCCCCTTCACATCTTCTCGTTAATCACCGTGCGACAGGTCTCATCGAATTCCTCACGTTGAAAGATCATCTGATTCAAGTCGACAAATGGCATCGTAAAGAGTATCTGTGGGAGCCTGGATCAGATAAAGTCGTTGTCTTCTTAGATTGCGAGTACACCATCCGCTCTACTGGCGTGAGCTATGCAGGTGAGACGACACGATAGAGATATGTATTGAGAGAGGACAGTGGAGGAAATACACGTTCATACGATCCGTGATTATCAATCAGCGGAAGTGAAGATGGTCTTTGATTATACGCCAGTATTGACCGCTTGGAAGCAACGGTAGAGCACCAACTATACAAGAGTGAACCAGCTGAAAAGAATGAAATTTACTGGTAAAATGCATTCGATAATGAGCTGTAGACGGTTGAGAATAACGGTTCGATTTATTGGTTTTTAAGCCACGGCGATGGATCTGTGCCCATCTCACGAGTGGTAGCCTTGAGCAAGCCCACAGATCTTAAGGGCCAGACATCTTCTATCTATATACACTCTGTCTTCGTCTCTGCCTCTTTTTCATTCTTCTAGCTTGCAGTTGACAACAACTTGAGCACAGCTCACAAAGTGGAAATTTTGTAGCCACTCACAATCGCTATCAATATGAGCCTGTCGCGAGCAAGTTCTCGAATGTATTGCTGTTCCACACACAGACATGTCATAACATTCCCACATTATCTTGTATAACTCCTCCCACGGTAGAACCTGGCTCACTTGCAACTCACGAGCCCCACAATGCGCCATCTTTTACGCGGCTATTGTATAGCTCCTTATAGTATAACCTCATCCCGTGTATCGATACCCTTTCGTTGTATACAGGGGGAGGAATCTATTTTTGACAGACTTTCGAGGGAAGCTCGTTGACACAAGCATTGCAGCTCCTCTTTTCCTCCTCCAGGAAGATAGGAGCTTGCCTTCCGCTGTTGTGAGTGGATCGATGAGCAGATGTTATAGAGATGGTGGATGGAGTTTAACTGATATGATGCAGCCTTTTATGGCAAGTTTGAAGCAAGTTCTGCCGGTGATATCATTCGATTGGAGTCATTCTAAAGGAGTGAGCCTCTGTTAAACAACTGATGATGTGAAATCAGATCTGATTTGTTTGATAGCCAGAGAAGACAGAGCAACATAATTCCCCCATTCGAAGAGAAAGATCCTTCTCTCGCGATGTGAGCATCAATCCCCGCTTTAGATGCGTAGCCGTGATCTCACAGTTCATACAGTCCGTCAGCGTTGCACCAAAAGAAAATGTACCGCGTTTAAGTGGAAGTTCGCCAGATCTGGCGTTTGAATCTAGGCTGCCCAAGAAAGCAGGCTTATCGACGTCACCTAAATTGGTGAATCGTGGCAGAAAACAATTAAGACTGTCTCTGTGAGTAGCACGCATGACCTCCCGTCTCACCGTCACTCAGGGATAACAAAAGTAGATCAGAGCCGATACCCATCCTGCGCAGCTACACACCTCCACCGCAGTCGAATTCTCCCGGTTGCGCCTCTCCTTCCCCTCCTCTACCACCCCTTTCACCCTCGAATCGCGTGACGTTCGATCCTACTCTATACTCCGAGGCGCCCTCACAGGTGAGACACTCATCCGCTGATGATATGATGACGTGTTCTTCAGAGAGATGCGGAGCCTGTTGTGAACCCAGAGCAAGTCGATACAGAGGAGGAACTATCGAAACCGGTTGTGCCACGCAGTCTGAAGGAGATCTGTCGAGATCTCAGTTTAACAACGGAATCCCCCCTTCACGTCAAATTGAAGGTAAAAGAGATGATTTTCATTTTTCTGAATAGAATAGAACATGATCGACCACGACGAGAAGATTCTACAACATGTATACGAAGAAGTGCCACAGGTGAGAGAGGAGAAGAGAAGAGAAAATGATAGAAATCGAAGCCACGAAGGGTATTTAAGGGAAGGAAATCCATCATACCACTGATGAACACCATGATGGAGATCGCTTACGCCCCTGTCCCAACAGACTCACCCTTCACTGTTCTCCTAGTTGGACCCGACATGTCTTCTCTGTCCGCTCATCTATCATCCAACAACGTCATCGGTGATCATCATCTCGCATGTCTTCCTCACTCACCGACGCAGTCTTACACGTGGAAACTTCATCTGAGGCCGTTTTCTTTGCAAACGAAGATTATACGGCCGTTCTCGTGAGCGATCTGCTGGACGAGCCGATCGATGCTTTCGTCGCTAAGATGAAGAGTTTCGGGCAGTGCCCCACCATATACGTTGCTCTCTGGTCTTCGAAACCGTCTCGAGAGGTGTGACTTAACTCGCCTGAAGTCAGCTGACACCGTCATTAGAGGATGCAAATTTGGAAAAAGAGTGGAGTCAGGCTAAATCTTCCGCTTCATGCCTCGACTTCGAGTATATTGAGACATCTGAACAACTTGGGCAGACAGAAACTCATGAGGAAGATTGTGAGTGTTTGTGGGAGATCGAATAACTCAGCGAGATAGGTACATTCCGCGATCCTATCAGAAGAGCACGCTCTCATCGTGGAAAACGGATTGATTCAGAGCCGAAATCATCACAAACAGAGATACGAGGTCTTAGCCGGTCACGCCGACATCATGAACAAATTCAGAAATTCTTCTCTCGAAGGTATCTACCTGTTGGTCCAAGAGGCGAAGGAATTGCGTTCGATGCTATCTCAGAACATGGAGGTGATGTCATCTGCGATCAGGCACGATCATCTCATTCCATCACAGATGTTAAACAATATGAACGCCGAACGCATTCAAGACAGGTTAAATACGAAAGACGTCGGAAGAGCTAGAGCTGGGTCCATAGGAAGATCTCTCAAGCCCATCAAACCTGCAGTGGATATGACATCCGAGCATACATCTACACCCATGCAGCAGATCCTATCCAGATTGGCACAGACAACCACGTTAGGGACGGCAGATCTGAAGAATGTCTTGAGTGGTGAGCGATGAGAGAAGGGAAGAAGATTGATCGAATCAGGTTTGAGTCAGAATCTCTCTAGTCTCGATTTACATCGCCCATCGGTGGAGAAAATCGAGGCTCTCGATGATGACGACATGACAAAGAGTTATCTCGTTGGAAGTTTCTTATCAACAGATGGCGCGGTGAGTCTCATTGCTGAATCTAATTCTCACTTCGTGATAGAAGAAAACGAAAGCACCTCTGCGGAGATCAGAAACTGTCAGCTCTGAGATACAATCCAGCGTCATCCTCATCGCCGGCATTCCTTTGGGTATCAATGGTCTTCGGAATTTGAGATTTGACAGTCTAGAGTGGACGAAAGATAATCTATGCGATTTGGTAGAGGTCATCTACAAAGATCTGGGTGAGAGATGATCATCACTAGACCCGTCATCAGCTCACAGTCTCATGATGATCAGGCCTGATTGATCGTTTCGATATTCCGGTCACCAAATTGAGAAATTTCGCGAAGGGTTTGACGAAAGGCTACCTGAACAATCCGTATCACAATTGGCATCACGCATTCGATGTCATGCAGATGTGTTTCGTCTTATTAAAAGAAGGAGCTGGCAACTTGTTAGAACCAATTTATCAGCTGGGACTGCTGACGAGGTGAAGAGATGAGAATTTTACGATTGTGAACCGTCACAGTGCACTCTGTCACGATTTAAATCACCCGGGATTGAATAACAACTACCAAATCAACGCTCAGACCGACTTGTCCATCGTGTACAATGACATCAGCGTACTGGAGAATCTTCACTGCTCGCGCGCTTTCTATCTATTGAAGGAACTGGACTGCAATATATTCTGCAATCTCACCTCCGAAGAGGCCGTGATGGTGAAGATGCGACCGATGCACCACGACTGACGTCGATTTAGATGCGGCGGTGCATGGTGTCAGCCATCTTGTCGACTGATATGACGGGACATTTCGAATTAATGACCAAATTTGCCAATCTCGTGGAGGCCAGGACTAGTCTACCTAATTGCGAAGAAGACAAAATCTTTGTCACACCACAAGAGATACAACTCTTAATCAATGTTCTACTTCACACGGCCGACATATCAAATATGGGTCGACCCTCGGACATCGCGAGGAAGTGGAGTGATCTCGTCTTCCAAGAGGGCTTAGAACAGGTGACAACTGCGGACGAAGAGTCTCGATTAAGCTTCCACAGGGAGATAGGGAGAAGAAAGAAAAGTTGCCGATATCGCCTTACATGAACAGAGAGGACAGCAACCAGGCCAAATTGTCACTGATGTTCATCGATTACGTGGTGTCTCCTCTCTTCACGAAGGTCGTTCGGCTGCTTCCAAATATGGCTCCTCTGATGCAAAATTTGCAACAAAACAGAACGATATGGGAGAGGCTGGCATAGTGGTTCCACTCCCTTGTACATTTCCATTCAGCTGCCGAGATCGTGACCGCACGATCGTTCATCGGGCTTGAGGCAGGGCGCCACAGGCTTATAAACGTCTCCTTTGTAAAGTTACACCGTTTCCATCGTTCCTCTTCCATTGTGTGGTATCCATCTTACATCGGACTCTGGAATCGAGATCCCACGTCATGTACGTCTATATATAGTGACGTACATTACGTGAGGCTTCCAGGTGGAGCGAGTGCCCGGGAAAGCTTAGATATTTCCAAATATAAGCCAACAGAGAAGTGCCTTACAACTACTCCGCGATCATTGAAGAGTCACAGCGACCTCTTTCGAAAAGAGCAAACTGAGTATAAGGACCGCCTAAGTGGCTAATGGGAGCAGATATTTCGCAGATTTCCGTTTTATCGTGAATCTGTGTGCATCTACAGGATCTGACGTGAGGGATATTATAGAGCGACAGTGAGACCAATTGCTGTGGTGATACGCCTTTAGATCTGAATCGCTACGGCAACGAGACCGAGGGGAGCAGCACAACATTCATTCACAGGACGAAGATGGCGCAGCATCAGAGGACGGGTCTCACTATGGCACAACACGGAGATCTCCTCTACAGTCTCTGCTTCCAGCGGTTTGAGACGGTCGAATTCTACTCTCGTCTCCTACAGAAACTCCATACATATGCAAAGTCCTTTGACGAAGGCACACCGGCAGCCCGCGAGAACGTATGGACGCGACTTCATTCCCTGATGGGATCGTCAAAGAAGAATAATGAGGGTAAAAGCGGGGGACTCTTCACACCCCTCCTACACCAGTGGCTGAAAGAGTCGACAATCAACTTGTTCGGTCTCGAACTCCTGTACGTATCGTTTGTCACTTCCACATCGGCCAACGCGGATTCAAACTTCGGGGACTCATCCAACACTGTCTTCACCCCGTGGGGTAACACCATCCCGGCTTCTCTCTACCGTTTAGACCTTTTGAAACACTGGGAGAGTAAGTTAGAGAAGTTATCCGTGCTACACAAGAAGGCCATCTGGAACATCTGTGAGCAGATGCCCTTCTTCTCAAACTACGACCCGAAGTCGTTCAAGAAGACTCTGGCGGACTGGTACCTCAATCCACTCATGAATGCAACTTACATCACCGTCCTCTTTGGAGCCATCGGATACTTGAAAGACACGAGCGTGCTCAAGTGTGACTTCTGCTACCCAAGATCGAAGGTGCCCGTCTTCCCCAGGAGCGATGCACTCAACAGCGACGCAATGAGCAGCGGAGAAGAAGAAGAGAGGGACGAAGTGACAAGTCTAACTCAGCCCGTGGAAGACATGCATTTTAGACGACGACACGCCATCGTGATGGAGCGCTCTACGACACCTCAACCTCCCAAAGAGATCAATCACGATGGTGGAAAGATCGTCCATCCTTATAGAAGAAACTCATCTGTGGATCTTCACACCCTCGTCGCCTCCGCACTCGCTACTCTCAACCACCAAAAGCAACAGCCACCGCCGACAACGACATCATCATTACCCGAAGAGAAGACGACAAACATGACGGCACCGACAGAAGTGTCGGGGAAGAGAAGAGGGTCAAAAGAAGTGATCGACGGGCCTCCAGGAAAGAGGAGGAAATCTAATTGCAGCGATGAGTCCAAGGCACCCATTCGACAGAGGAGGAGAAGCATCATGGCCATCAACTCCCTCTTATGTTGATAAATTTTTGTACAGAAATGTTGCATCTTGTTGAATTACACCGAGCTCGATGACGTGATCCATCATCGTCAAAATGTTTCTAAGACGAAACGAAACGTAGGTACCCACACTCACATATATCCGATCCAAAACACCTTCATCGTCCACCACAATGGATCATCCCTCTCATCCCTTCTTTTATTCTCCAAAGACGTCTCCTCTACCATCCATACTTCTGTCTGGCCTCCTTTCTATTCCTCGCGCTCTCTGCTCTCTTGGCCTCCAACTCGGGCAACTTGTTCTTCAGATCCCAGATTAAGAAGCTGGCGTGACCTTGTCGTCTGTGATTCTTCGAGGGTGCCCACCTCTCCATGTCTTCGTCAGACATCCTCAGTGCCTGTGCGTGTGAGATCATGATGGAGGGTGAGATGATGATGTCACCTCTGGAATGTTGTTCGCCTCTGCCGCTGGTTTCGCGCGGCTCTTCTCTTGTCTGTACTGCTCGAGACTCTCGGCCACGTTGACTTCGATCATGCTACCCTTGGCAGCGCCGGCAAACTGGGTGATATTTCAATTTACGTAGGGAGGTAGAAGTCCTCACCTCCTTTGGAAGATTCTGAGGGGGAACGTACTGCTGGTATTGTTCGTATGCTGGCTCTTCGTACACGTCACGAGGGTAAGAGGGTACGGATGTCGTTGTAGATGGAGTGAAGGAGGGTTCATCATTTTCAAAGAGGGCATCCAAGTTGGCAGGTCTGATCATGTTGGGCCTCGGCTTGGAGGCGATCTTCTGTGTTGCCTTCTCTGGTTGGGCATCTTCATCTTCTCCGAAAAAGTCATCGGAGAGGGCGGGGAGGGCTCTGTGCGACATCAGCGGATGACTTTGTTCGAACGAGGCCCACCCCTTCGTGTTGTTTCTGTTGTTTGCATTACCCATCTTGGGTGCAGATTGGGGTTTGGACTTGATGGATTGAGAGGGATTGTTTTTGGGGGCAGGGAGGAATCCCAGAGTGGTAGAGGTGGGAAGAGGTCGACGACTGCGAGCCGATTTAAGATCATCATCGAGAGGTTCATCGTCTTCACGAGATATGCTCTTCAGTTGAATGGGAACGACGGCTCGTTTCTGATCTAGATTAGTTGATGTGATGTGAGATGGAGGGAGTATGCCACACCTTTTGTTGGCCATTATTCTTGGGTTCGTCTCTCTCTCTCTTTCTTGACTGTATGCTAAAATTGGAGAACTGATCTTCGCTCTTCTTTTCGGTTGTATTACGAAATACAATGTTGTTCACGTTCTCTTCTCCTTGTTTCACCGGTTCCAAATATTCAATGATATCCTCTTGGTCTTCTGCCTCTGCATCATCGATGGGTTTCGATGATGATTCTGTGGAGACCGCTTTAGAAGGTGCAGGAGACGCTTTTACCACCGGCTTCGTCTCTTCATCGTCTGAAGAAGAACCGTATCCAGCGAGAAAGTCCATCTGATGTGTGCGTTCGGAATCTGATGATTTCAAACGGAGATGAGGTGGTCACGTGAGGCTGAACATTTCCACATCACCGCACAACACAAACCATCAAAGCCACGTCTTAAGAAACAAAGAATGAGTGAAAACGCACGAATTCCATTGAAACCAAAGGACCCAGCCCAACTCGCAAAAGCCAACAAGAGGCTGGCGTTGGGTGTCGCCGCTCTTGGATTGATTGGAGGGGGTCTGATGTTGAGATTAGGCTTCTGGTGAGTACACAGACCATCATCCTATTCGAAATGATGAACTCCACCTAGGACTTACGACCTTCGAGAGCGTGTCTTAGATCGAAACGACAGAAGAATCGCCGCCGAAAACAATTGGGACCACGATAGGCATCCCATCAGAGGTGTCACGAAGGCCCAAGACCAGCAACAGAAGACATGATTCACCTCCATTCCATCTCGATTCTGTAACAATACACTTTTCATCCTCTATCCGTTCTTTATTATGACGACAGAGCCTTGACTGAGTATCTGGCTGCCTCATCCAGATCCGATGCGGTGGTCACATTGAACTTGGACTCTGCGAGGATCTGCTTGCCCAGCTCCACGTTCGTTCCAGCCAATCTCACAACAATCGGTTGCTTGATGGACACCTGCATCTTCGTATCAACAACTCCATCTCTCCATCTCTCCATCTCACCTGCTTGAGTGCCTCGACGATACCGGACGCGATGGTGTCGCACTTCATGATACCTCCAAAGATGTTTACGAGAATGACTTTGACTTGAGGATCAGATGAGATGATCTTGAACGCCTCGGTGATCTGCTTTGCGTTGGCGCCACCTCCCACGTCGAGAAAATTGGCGGGAGATCCTCCCTCCAACTTGATGATGTCCATGGTGGCCATGGCGAGACCGGCACCGTTGACTGTCGAACGACATCAGATCACATGGTCCATCATCTCCATCAGATGTTCATCGTGTAGACGTGACTCACCCATGCAGCCGATGTCTCCGTCCATTCCGATGTAGTTGAGATCAAACTTGGATGCCTCGACCTGATCATCATCAGCCATCACATCACCATCGTCTTCTCATCACCTCTCTGGGGTCCTCCTCGGCGGGATCTCTCCAAGAGAAGATCTCCTTCTGTCTCCAGGCGGCGTTGTCGTCAAAGTTGATCTTAGCGTCGACACAGTAGATTCCCTTGCCTCCGTCTGCCTCTACCAAAGGGTTGATCTCAACCTGCCGACACGATGAACATCATCATCATCATCATATCATTATCTCATGCGATGATGGATTAGACGATGAGATCACCTGAGTGGCATCGGCATTGATGAACAAGTCGTAGAGTCTCTTCATCTGCTCCTGGGCCTCGGGAATCTTTTCCTTGGAGAAGCCGAGCTTCTCGGCCAATCTCTTGGTCTGCTCAGGCTGGACGCCAGTGTTGATGTCCACGTTCTCTTTGTAGATGAGGTGGGGAGTATCATGAGCCACCTTTAGAGGATGTGAGAGATCGGATGAGATGAAGATGGGATGGAGGACGGAGGATGATGAGATGGGGTGTAGAAGATGGAAGTCACCTGCTCGATGTCCATGCCTCCTTGGGGGCTGGCAACCATGACGGGTCCTTGGGCTGCTCTGTCCATCACGATGGCAAAGTACTTCTCATTCGCTGAGGAGAAGTCGAGAGACTCTGCGATCATGACGCGGTTGACGAGGACACCTAAAGAGGTCAATGTGTGATGGATGTCGGTGCATTTACCATCTCCGGTGGTCTGCTTGGTCTTCAATTTGTGACCCAACATCTTAGAGGTGAGATCCTTGGCCTCATTGGCACTGTGACAACGTCACACGGTCGAATCGAAATGTGTGATGCGATTACGATTACGATGGCGATAATGGACTCACGTCTTGCAGAGGTGGACTCCACCCTTGAATCCGTTGTCAAAGACTCCCTTTCCTCTGCCTCCGGCGTGGATCTGAGACTTGACCACCAATTCCTTGGCATCTGATTCGAGTGAGCATGCGCTGAAGAGTCCTCACGGTGTGAAGGATGATCTGCAGACTCACTCAGCTCCTTGGCTCCCTTCTCGGCCTCTTCAGGTGAGGTGGCGAGTCTCCACTTCTGTGTGTTGATTCCGTATTTGTCCATGAGAGACTTGCTCTGGTACTCGTGGATGTTCAGATGACGAACGGGGGTGGCTCTCGATGCATTCTGATTTCAAGAGTCAGCTCTGAGGATGAGAGAATCGACGGGATACCTTGAGAGATAAGGAGATGGAGGACAGTCTGGAAGACAACATCTTGCTCGACTTTGATGGTTTGAGGGGATGATGCACGTCACAATCTACAACCCCATCTAGTTCCCCGTTTCCAAACCCGAAAAAACACCAACGCGGCCACACTCTCAGTCGACTTCATCTCGATCTTCCACCTGCTCACTTCCACGTGCCCTCTATGATTCATTCTACCAAAAGAGCCGGCTGACAGAATCTTCGCTGATTACCACTGTTTGATAAAGTGTTGATCGTCTACAATGCATATCGCGGTTACCGACCAGATCGACCGCACATGAGCCGAGGTAGGTTCCCTCTCTCCCACTCGATCCTCGTCAATATCACACATGATCTTCGTCTATATCTATCTCGCGCGGTTCATAATAATCGGTTGAAATGGAAATGGAAGAGATGTTTAACGATATACAGGGAATAGAACCGGCACGGAAAGACCCTCCGGTGAGTCGCTGGCTTTTTAGATTGTATACTCATCGATCGGCTCCCATTTTATTTTCTGATTCATCTTACACTTCGAGTTGTATCGTAGAGTCACCTTTTTCAACCAAATCTTTCGCGTCGTATCCTATATCGAGATCGTTGCACTTCATCTCGTCGTACTTCGTAATTCCAATCTGCATTCCATCGACATCATCCACTAACTTTCAAAGGAGATGGTATTGAGCCTTCATTACAAGAAGCGATGAACAAACCGATACCCATAGAAGCATACCTGGAAAGGAAGTGGGTCATTCGTGATAATCTGTAGACGTCTCAATGTTGAAACGCCCTATCAGGTACCCTCAGGGTGCAAACACTAAAGTAAAGATCATCGTCACGACGAAAGATCGGTCCTATGAATATGAGGTGAGGCATCATGTTCTCCCTATGCTGATGCAGAACAGGCGAGTGGTGCGTCACAAGCAATGCAGAAGAGGATTGGAACCTTCTTCAAAGAATCGAGAAAGAACGAGAAGAAGAAGGTCTCCGGCGAATCCGAGCTCCCTAAAGCAGATGGTGAGTCCCATGATCCCTCAGATGATGATGCTGACCTCCACAGCCACCACAGTCACGTCTAATTCTACATTGAGAGAGGTGAGATGTCGTAATGGATATCAAACTGAATCGAATAGCCTGCTCGCCCCAGGTCACCATCCACCAACATGATGTCCGTGTCAGGAGCCTCAGTCGTCGCCCGCTCAGACGATCGCAGGTCTCACCATCTTTTATTTCATTTTATTGTTCGTCTACAACGCGCTCAAAATAGACAGGATATTCGGTCGACCGTTAGAGGCCGTCATGGCGAATGTTCGCAAGACGAAGAGGAACATGATACCCAAGTTCTTAGAGGACATCATCAAACATATCATACTCAGGGGTCTCAACACCGAAGGCATCTTCCGAAACAGCGCAGAGAAAGTGACAATAGACAGCTACAAGAAGTTGATCGACTCGGGTGATGATGATGATGATGTGATGTGTGTCTGATGAGATGCAGGGGAACCTGTCATCAGGGCGGCTCACAGCTCCATCATCGATCTCACCGTGGCAACCGGGTTAATCAAGACGTTCCTCCGTGAACTACCCGAACCCATCGTGACGGTGATTTTCCCGCCAAAATTTCCCGCCACTTCTCATCCTCTTCCAGGAAGATGCACTACCCAAATTCATGGTCGCAGGAGCGATCGAGAACCAAGAAGAGAGATCCATTGCTTTACAGAGACTGATCGGAGTTTTAAATGAGCCGAACGCCAGAGTGCTGCAGTCTGTCATGTGCTTGATGTGGAACATATCACAGAACGAAGGTGTGACTCGTTGTAGTGGGAGGAAATTCACGAAAAATCAGCGATCAATGGTATGGGTGTCACGGCTCTGGCGGCCGAGCTCGGGCCGGTCGTATTTCGATACAACCCCGTGGGTCATCCATCTACAACGCACATTTCACTCATATAATTGCAGGGATATTATCCTCCCAACGAGATGACGAGGGAACAACAGTCGGCCGTCTACTCCGCAACCACGACCATGATCGCGAAATTTCACGCGATTTTCTCCGGATTACAGGCTCGCGATCTGGTGCGTTGTAGATCGACGGATTCCGACCCACTGACGTGACCCAGTTGGCCGGAGGGATATTGTGGACCGGTCGCAGGATAATCGCATCGCAGAAATCGATCCACGCGATGGCTCCCGTCAAATTCACAAACTCGGTCTCACCCCACGTCATCACTGCCTCCATCACCACCCTCAAAATTTGGGACTCCCAGGTGACCCATCTTCCCGCCAAAACACGTCCCATTTTTTTTCCCGCCAAAATCTGATTTTCTCCCAGAACATCGTTCCGCTGTATCACATCGAAAACGGCCCTTCCGAACAGTTCGGCCCCATCCACTCCATCCTCGTCCCAAAATACAACCCACCCCTGTCCCGTGGCATCTCCAGGATTGTCACGAGCAGCAGCACGAAGGTAGATACATCTGAAGTGTGGGTGGGATCGACAAAGGCAATTCGAGTGTGGAGCGCTCAGACCCAAGAGCTCAAATTTTCCGTGGAGCAAGAGTATTCAAACATGACCTTCGTCCGGCAGATGGACGGGAGACACGAAATCTGGGCCGTCAAGTGAGTGACGAATGATGACGTCATCACTGAGCGTTGTAGATTGCAGGGTGACGTCATCCACCGCTACGATTATCAATCGTATGCGACAATTGGGACGGTGAACGTGCCTTCTGGAAATCTCTTTGTTCTCTTCTGCGCGACGAACGGAGACGTATACGGTGGTACTTATAACGGCTGCGTTCTCATCTGGGATACGGTGAGCGTTGTAGATGGACGGAATTGGGACTGACTCGTTGTAGAACGGAAACCTCATGAAGGAGATACCCGGATATCATAATTGGAGGATCACTTGCTTCACCGAGACGGAAGACCATGTTCTAAGTGGAGGAGACGACGCGATTATCTGTCAGTGGGACAAGCAGAGACGATCGGTGATGATCATGATCATGATGATGGAAGATGAGAAGCTGACGGAGGACAGTTTGTCAGTAAGATCGGACCGGGTGTGGGAAAGATAAGATATCTCACTTACTTCGATTCACTCGTGTGGGTGTGCGGTTGGGAGACATTTTTGAAAGTGTATTCGAAAGACGTGAGTAGAGGATCTTCATCATCGCACGATGTCTAATGATGATGATGATGATGATGATAATGCTGACGTCTATCAGTTTGCCCGTCATACGGCAACGGAAAATTATCACGTGGATTCTCTGAGCTCTCTGGCCTTTGTCAACAACAAACAACGCAGCCAGTGGCAAGCTTGGACGGGAAGCTACGATGGTGCCCTCTGTGTCTGGGCCCTGGCAGAGAATGTAGTTCAGTCTTGATTTTTCTGTAGAATCCCCTCTTCTCTCCCCTGTACATCATCTCACTCATCATCTTACATAATCATCCTCATCCCACTACATCATCACACATCATCTTACATCGACTCACAACAACATCGTCATCGAGTAGAGTCGTTCGTATCGACCGTGAATTCGAGTGGTACCTGTGAGAACGCCTTACTGTCCAGCGACTGCCAATCTAACGCGTCGCACAAATCGATCAACCTGAAGCATTTCGTAATGAGCGCGTTAGAATGGCTGCGCAGGTGGAGTTTAGGTAATTAATACGATCAGCCCGATAGAGGTACCTCTCTCGTCAGTGCTGTCACATTCCTCGCGGTATGCTGGACGTTGTTACGGATGATAGGAATGGTGATCAGAATGCCACCTTCCCTTGACAAATGGTTGGTCGACATTCTAAAAGTCGCTGGGCTTCCTTTCTCAACACACACTCAGGTGTGTTCAGGTCTCGAAATACCGAACGACTGCCAATCTCGCGGTACAGGCTCACGAGCCCTCAAGCTTATTTTCAAAAAGGCAAGATGAGAGCGACCTGCTTCTTCTTGCTCCTCGCTTTGGGTGAGTCCCTTGCGGCAGCTGCTGGAATGTGAAGAGCTAACAGATGATGAACAGGAGTCCATGCAGCCGTTCAATCTGACCTGGTCAAGTACGACTCGAAGGGAAGACTCGCTTACACGAAGAACTCTCAAGGTTAGCACGTTCTGTTTCGCATCACGTCTTCTGATCGAGCTGTGAAGGAGATCGTATCATGGATTACAGTTCCGTAGGGTATCGGGGTGGACAGGCTCTGCCCGATCCTTCTGTGATTCCTACCAAGGTCTCTGTTAACCCTTCTGGAGGAGACGATACTGCCACCATCCAGGGCGCCATCGACAGAGTCGCCGGCTTCGCTTTGGACGCCAACGGTTTCCGAGGAGCTGTCTATCTCCGCCCCGGTACTTACCACGTGAGATGGGCAACATCAAATGACGCATTCTGAATCATCTCAAGATCTCCACCCTCACATTATCCACATCCGGTATCATCTTGAGAGGAGCCGGTTTAGATTCCGCCAGGGGAACAATCGTCCAGACCAAGAGCGATGTGATGCCCATCCAGATCTACGGATCGACCTCCGCTCAATTGGGAACGAAGAAATACTATCTATCGAAGACATACGTCCCTTTCGGTGGCAACACTCTTCCCATGCAATCCACCGCCGGACTCAAAGTGATCGATCGTCCATGCTCTCTCAAACGTCATTCTCATGTCTTTAGATCGGAGATAGCGTGTACATCTACTCTACCATCACTGCCAAGTTCATTCACCTCCTCGGCATGGACCAGATGGTCCGTGATGGTGCTGCTCAAAGATGGATTCCGGCTGGCCAGTCCGTCAAAACTGATCGAGTGATCGTTGCCGTCACCAACAACAGCATCACTCTCGATGCTGGCTTTCCTGACAGCATCCGCCCTGAGCTCTTCGACTCTGATAATGACCTGCCTTACGTGGTGACATACACATGGGACAGACTGCAGAACGTCGGCGTGGAGAACATGATAGCCATCCACCCTGCCACGACAGAGTCCAACACTGATGGGTTCATCGATATCGACAAAGCGTACAACTGCTGGGTGAGAAACCTCATCTTGCAAGACTACGGTACCGGAGGTAAGACAGTGCGAGTTGCAGTTTAGCTGACCCCGAGAACAGTTGTGACCACTCAAGGAGACACCAAGATGATCACGATTCAAAGCTTGAACATCCGCTACACTTACACTGATAACGATATTGCAGCCCCTCCTCAAATATTATCGATGTTGGGCACTCAGATCCTGCATCGGGACAGCAATATCACTGGTGAAACACACGTCCATCCGCCTGGATCGTAATGACGCGGGCAGGTGGTGGTAAGCTTTGGCCTATGTCTTCCGGTGGTCCCTCAGCCAGAGGACCCACTGTCCATTACAACGTCAACATTGTGGGTGGATCGGGAGCTCAAGTCGTTCCTCACATGAGGTGATCTCATCTCAGTTAATCAGACAGCCTCACCTGTTCTCATCACTTTTTCAGATGGTCCACCGGTATCCTCTATGACAACATCGTCAACCCTCAGGGATCTGTTTCCATCTCTTACCGTGGAATCATGGGATCAGGCCACGGATGGACGATGGGCTGGGGCGTCATCTGGAACTGTGAAGCCGCTACACTCTGCGCTCAGAATCCCAACAACATGTACAATTCCACCGATCCCGTGTTATATCACGACTGGTTGGTGGGAGGAAAGGGTACCAATTCCCCAGGCTACCAGTCCACTGAGCTGATCGGCACATACGATCACGTGGGAACGATGGTTAGCCCAGACAGTCTCTACATCGCTCAGCTCAACGATAGGAGATGAAGATGATAAATTACTACCATCGCTTCCTTCTTATAGTATTAATGGTGTGTCACAGAGAGCTGCGATGGTCGAATTTATTCACCTTAAAATAATAAGGAAGCGTCACAATACGTTGTATAATGTACCACAGATGTGAAATTAGGGTGGTACAATGGTCGAGGAATACCTCGGTAGGAAGTCCGAGTTCTGGGGTTTAGGTGCCTCCTCTTGTCTATGCCTGCCATACTGCTCGTGGTAATGATACGTTTCTACACAGGACAGGAACGGGAAGCTCATGAGCCCCATAGAAATGTCACGGTCGACGTTCTAAAAGTCGCTGATTGCCGCTTCTGAGCACCTTCTCAGGTGGGTTGAGGCGGGCATGGAATAACCGGCTGTCATCTCGCGGGAGGAATTCACGGGGCGGTGAAACTCATTTTCAGTAGAACAAGATGAGAGCAACCTGCTTCTTCTTGCTCCTCGCTCTGGGTGAGTTTATTGGAAGAGTGAGATGATCTGATGGACTGGTAGGAGTCCATGCGGCCGTTCAATCCGATCTGGTCAAGTACGACTCGAAGGGAAGACTCGCTTACACGAAGAACTCTCAAGGTTAGCACGTTCTGTTTCGCATCACGTCTTCTGATCGAGCTGTGAAGGAGATCGTATCATGGATTACAGTTCCGTAGGGTATCGGGGTGGACAGGCTCTGCCCGATCCTTCTGTGATTCCTACCAAGGTCACACTCAACCCTTCTGGAGGAGACGACACCGCCACCATCCAGGCCGCCCTTAACAAAGTCGCTGCCTTACCTTTAGACTCAAACGGTTTCCGAGGAGCTGTCTATCTCCGCCCTGGTACCTTCCACGTGAGCGATTCGCTGAGTGACGCATTCTGAATCATCCAGATCTCCACCCTCACATTATCCGCCTCCGGAGTCATCTTGAGAGGAGCCGGTTTAGACTCTTCCAGGGGAACAACCATCCAGACCAAGAGCGATGTGATGCCCATCCAGATCTACGGATCGACGAAGGCTCAATTGGGAACCAAAAAGTACTTCCTCACAAAGACAAACGTTCCATTCGGAGGCAACACTCTTCCCATGCAATCCACCGCCGGACTCAAGGTAAACATTTATCTTCTCCTCTGCTCATTCTCATGTCTTTAGGTCGGAGATAGCGTGTACATCTACTCTACCATCACTGCCAAGTTCATTCACCTCCTCGGCATGGACCAGATGGTCCGTGATGGTGAAGCTCAGAGATGGATTACAGCTGGTCAAACAGTCACCACCGATCGAGTGATCGTTGCCGTCACCAACAACAGCATCACTCTCGATGCTGGCTTTCCTGACAGCATTCGCCCTGAGCTCTTCGACTCTGACAAGGACCTGCCTTACGTGGTGACATACACATGGGACAGACTGCAGAACGTCGGCGTGGAGAACTTGCGAGCCATCCACCCTGCCACGACAGAGTCCAACACTGATGGGTTCATCGATATCGACAAAGCGTACAACTGCTGGGTGAGAAGCCTCTTCCTGCAAGACTACGGCACTGGAGGTAAGGCTAGACTTGCGAGTGATGAGCTGAGAGTGAGAACAGTTGTGACGACACAGGGAGATTCCAAGATGATCACGATTCAAGGCTTGGACATCCGCTACACTTACACTGACAACAAGATCGCTGCGCCTCCTCAGATCTTGTCGATGCTGGGCACTCAGATCCTGCATCGTGACAGCAACATCACGGGTGAGACACTCTTCCGTCACCCTGAATGGTTCTAACTCGCGCAGGTGGTGGTAAATTCTGGCCCATGTCTTCCGGCTCTCCCAGAGCTAGAGGACCCACCGTCCACTATAACGTCAACATCAACGCCGGATCAGGAGCTCAGGCTGTTCCTCACATGAGGTGATCTCATCGACTCGTCAACTCTTCTCATCACTCGTTCAGATGGTCCACCGGTATCCTCTATGACAACATCGTCAACCCTCAAGGATCCGTCGCCATCTCTTACCGTGGAATCATGGGATCAGGCCACGGATGGACGATGGGCTGGGGCGTCATCTGGAACTGCGAGGCCGCTACACTCTGCGCTCAGAATCCCAGCAACATGTACAACTCTTCGACCCCTGTGCTGTACCACAACTGGTTGGTGGGAGGAAAGGGAAAGAACATCCCGGGTTACCAGTCCACTGAGCTGATCGGCACATACGATCACGTGGGAACGATGGTCAGCCCAGACAGTCTCTACATCGCTCAAGTCAAGAACAAGAAGTGAAGAGAATGAACTCTGCCATATTTACGTCCGTACACTCGCACGATCAAACCATCCTTTCGTTCGTATTCGTTCGTTTATGTATATTTCGATGCCGTTCTTCTTCTCCTCTCTACAGCTTTGCCATCATTCTCTTCTCCCCTCCCACGATCTTCTCCATAAACTGGCTCAAGAATTTGTTCTGGGGGTCGATCTTCTTTCTCAGCTCCACGAATTCCTTGAACTTGGGCAGGGCCTCTTGAAATTTGTACGTCTCCTTTACGTAGTGCTTTCCCCAATGTGGAAGACCTCCGTATTCTCCCAACACTCTCTGTATCTCTCCCATGGTCTCCATGCCATCAGATCTGACGGTACCGTCCTCTGCCACGTAGACTAAGAAGCCGATCCACATGGTGGGGCCACGGCTGGGTGCGTTGATCCACGCCGTGGAGGGGCCCACGGCACGGTAGATGAAGGGGTAGTGGAGTCTGCCGGGGTTCTCGCTGTTCCAGCGGTGGAGGGCTCGGGTCGCATCTGCGAATCGCTCGAATGGGATTGCGATCTCGCAGTTGATCTGAGGGACTGGAATACCCTTGCAGAGGATCTGCTCCTGATATGCGACTAGATCGCGCGCATCTGCGAATCTCTTCACGGTCTGGAATTGCTTCTGGTCGGAGGTGTGGTGGGACTTTGTGTCTTTAGACATGGCACTCATGTACTTGTCAACCGTGCTGTTCATCGCATCGGAGTTGTCGGTGGACTCAAGGGGGGCCTTTCTGTTGGTCGCGAGGAACGCGTCTCTCTGCTTGGCCGATGCCTCGTCGACCTGGTGAAATCTTTAGACGATGCGGGAGCATGATGTCGGTGTCACCTTCCAGATGTGGCACTGATCAGTCTCGGGGAACCACCAGCCCTTGACGTACTCGTGCTCTTGATTCCACTGAGAGTAAGCTCCGATAAACTCTTCAAAGTTGCAGGCGGACTTCTCGCAGAAGAAGACCCTCCTGGGTGTGGTCTTGATTTCCACTTCCAAGATGGCACAGAGGGTTCCAACAGAGGTGACGAAGGCATCGAGGGGGTACTTATCATCTCCCTTGGTGATGTGTCTGATGTTACCGTCTGGAAGGACGACTCGGAGGCTTTCCACCATGTCTGAGTAGCTGGATTGGAACATGCCTGCATTCAAATCAGAATGAGAATGAGATGGAAGGGGGGTTACCTTGTCCGTGAGTTCCAGTCGAGATGGCTCCGGCGATGGTTTGGATACCGATGACACCTGGTGAAACGGGCAGCATCTTGTCGTGGTCGCCCAGAATGGAGATGATGTCGTTGACGGTGGTGGCTGCGCCGAAGGTGGCTGTGGTATCGGTCATCTTGATGAGACCCTTGAAGTGTTCCATGTTGATCAGGATTCCATTATCGTCTTGTAAGGACAAGGACATGATCTGTTCGTAAGAGAGTCCAGAGCCAATGAAGTGGACCTTGCCAGGGGCGAATCGTACCAGCTGAGAGACCTAAAGGTAATACATCAGCAGCTGTGAAGTCAAAACATGTGAAAGGTCTCACCTGCTTCTCAGTCGTGGGGAAGTGGATCTGTGATCGTTTGGCGATGGACTGGATGCCAGACCAGTTATAGATGACGTCCTTTCTGATCTTCGCCTGTGTGGCGAGGGCAATGTGTGAGGCAGAGGGGATGTCCTCCTTCTCTGTGTGTCTGACGGGCCTGGTGGGGATGATTGGTGATAGACTCATTCTGCTGTCTTGTATATGTGTATTCGTTCGTATCGACTCTGATCCAATTCAGTTCCTCCTGCTTCACGTGACTTCTCACCTCGAGAGCCTCTTGTCGTGTGTGGTTGATGAAGTGAATTAAACGTGAAGGTCCGACCGGCTCGGCGAAGCCGGAGGTCCTAATTCTTTAGACGACATTCGAACGAAATGTGAGAAGGCAGGTGCTCACGCCCCCCTCAGCCCTTCATTCAGATAGATTCTCTGGCGTTTTCCGGAGTTCATTAACTCCGTGACGTGTTTCGGAAACTTCCACCAGATCCAACGTCACGTGACTCCATCGAGGAGGAAATTCTCAGCTGTTTCCTGAGGCTATGGGTGACTGAAATGAGGTCAGGTCCGCTGAGTGTATTATTTTGATCAAAATGAAGGAGCCCTCGACAGGATGGAGGGCACGTGACGTGAGCACGTGATGAGAGGTTGGTCGGTCATCCACTTGACCGATGTTGTGGATTTCGCACGGTGTACTCTGGGTATGGGTGTCGATTGACTCTAATCGATATATAGGATATCCTGAACAACACCTTTCAGATTTTGGGTTGACGATGAAGACTTGATCCAGTTGGGCAGTGGTATATCGTTTGATCTTATAGATAAAGAACATCATTGCTTATAGAAGTCTTTGTTGAGACATCATGTGATCGACCTTCGAATGCGTAATATGTCATTTCCAACACAACACATCACATTGAAGCAAAATGGATGGAGAAGGATTTCACATCGAAAAGACTACATCTTCTAACGGGTCCACGATACATTCAGTGTGAGGGACAGAGATTCCAACAACAGAACATCGGCTCACATCATTCAGTGACTTCACGTTCGACTTAGTTCGAGAGGACTGGGCTAACTATGTGAAGAACTCTTTGGATGTAGACAAAGAATTGAAACCTAAATTGGTTACGAGGGTGTTGGGCGTAGAAGGTGCCCGATTGAAAATGTGAGAGCTCGCTGGAGATCTATTCGCCATCTGACCTATTCAGTCACTATTCATCCGTTGACCTCAAGGCCCTAAGAACATCTGTCTCATCCTTCTTCGATATGGCAGACATTGTCGTTCAGACGATCAACCAATTTCACTCCACACAAGCTTGATCATATGATTCGAGTCCATCATCACATCCATCTTGAAGGACGAGAGAGGCATTCACCATCACCTTCGTATCGTCCCAACCACTGTCGAATACAACATTATAAACTACCTCATTCACATGAAAAGACGAGACGTTAAACTCTACTATCATTCATTATTCGTGACCCCTTCTTCGGCGTTGTTCCACTCTCTCATGTGATCCGACCAGGGCTCCTCCATCTTGACGTCTCCCCTCATGATGGGCTGATATCTATTTCCCTCCATCACTTCCTGCAGTCCTCTTCCACCTTCCATGCCGCTCATGGGTCCAGGAAAGGCCGGAACCTTCTCTTCCATCAGCAACACATCATCTCGCATGAGAAAAAGACTCACCGGCATGGACTGCTGCACGGCCGATAGATAAGAAAAGTTGTTGTTAAAGATAGGGGGAGGAAAAGGGAAACTATGGTAGCTGGGGGGTGGTACTTGTGGTGGTGGTAAGAGAAAGGGGTCGATCGTTGTGTTATAAGGATTGAACCGAGGCCGGCCGAAAGCCTGAATAAAAGTAAATAAATATTTCTCATCATCATCATCGTGATGGCTTACGCTGTTGTCTACGGGTGGATGGGAGTTGAACGTGTTATCTACAAAATTGGAGCTGGCACCGTTAAAGAGGGACGAGTTGTGCTGGCGTGGGGGGTTGAAGAAGAAGTCGGGGCTGATATTGCTAACGGGGCCCCTCTGGCCCCATCTTGGCTGATTCTGAGGCACACCGTGATGCTGCTCTACCTCCTGCTGTTGGCCCTGCTCTGTGTGGATCTCGAAGCCGTCTGCACTTCCCATGCGGTAGAGCATGTCAAAATAGCCAGAATTGGGGTTCACGTTGTTCGTTGTAGATCGAATAAACTGGTTGAGTGGTTCAGAATAGACTCTCCGTCTAACGGCACGGCTGTTGTGAGCCCTCTCTTCTTCTTCTCTCCTCCTTCGACCTAAAGACATCAACTCATGCGACACGTCGCACGACTCACCCAAGAGGTCCTGCAGGGTGGAAGATCGCCGTCTCAGTTCTGTGATGCGATGACGGATCTCATCTTGCTCATCGACGAGACGATCGATGGCGGTGAGGTCACCGTTTCTCTGAGCTTGTGCCAAGTCCCATTCTGCCTGGTCTAACCTGGTCTGCAGGCTTGACCCCACCGGTCTGGGGTTCAGCTCGGCGGAGCCGTGAGCTTCCGCAGTGTGCCCGGACTGTTTAAATGAATATAAATTCGATTTTAAAGTTTTTTAAATGGTTGAGATGAATGAAGGGCTCACGGTGTAAGGTTCCATGCACTCCCAACAGAACTCGTGACGACAGACGCCACAGACGATGTGTGGGCAACCTCCATTCTTTTCGATACTGGTGGAGCACCCCGGACACTTCTTCGTCTTCTCCTTTTTCCACTCTTGAGCCTCTATCCAACTCTGAGGCTTGTCCTCTTCACATCGTCTTCCCGGATGGTCGGCCGATTGGCAGTTGATGCACCAACACTTGTCGCAGACGTCACAGAGGACGGAGGGTTGAGACGATGTCTCTGAGAAACCGATGAACTCACAACCTGATACGATGAGAATGATGGGAGGTGGAACGTGATTACCTGGTGATGGGCATTGATGGAAACCCCCTTGTCCTCTCTCTACAAAATTTCTGAACAAGCGTTCGCAGACTTCTGTCCATTCCTTATGGTGTTCGTGGTAGATGGCGTGAAGCTTTATACATGAGAAAAAGAGGAGAAGAGGGTAGAGCTCACCTCTTCGTCTCTGAGTGTATCATCACACCCAGGCTCTGGACATGTGATCTCGAGGTGGCGCTCAGAGATCTTTGCATTGACCCACGATATCAGACACTCGCGGCAGTAGATGTGTGTATCATCGGCATGTCTTAATCGTACCTCCTGATGAAAAATGAGCTTATGCCTTACGGTGGTGGTTTAAGAGATGGTCTCACCTCCGATAGAGGTATGTTATCGAAGCAAATATCGCAGGAGCCTTCACCCGATCTGGATTCATTATCGCTCCTGATGAAACATCAGACGAAAGTAGTTCAGAGGTGTTGAAAAGAATTTGTTAGACTCAAACTCACTCTTCATCTTCTCCAGTGAGGTCTATGACGCCTCCAGCTTCGGGATTCCGAATGGGAGCAAGATGATGGTTGGGGCGGATGTCCCACTCTATATCCTCTTCGTCTGAAGAGTAATAGTCCTCTTCATCAGAAGTTGCAAGTTGTGGGGACCATTCGTACATGGACCTCTCCATATCTCTATCCATCACTTTCTCGAGACGTTATCTCAACAAAGACTCGTAGAGGGTATAAAGAGCTCAGGACCGAAAGCCCGTAGATCTTTCACCCAAAGAGTGTCGCCTCCTGTGTGTGTTGGTGTGGAAGTTGAATTTTTCCGCGGTCTTTTACCTGCGGCGGGCTTTCCGAAAGTCAGCCCCAAGATTTAAAGGTCAAAGCGGGTGATAATCTCTTGTCTTCTCACCTCTCTCAATTCGAACTCAATTCCTTCTGCTCCTCTCTTCTCTGCCTCTGTGCAGACGCGCACGGAGATCGGACATGTCCAACTTAAACCTTACAAGGGAACCTGGTGTTTGAGGAGCAGATTGAGTTTGTGGATCTGAAAGTACGGGGCTTAGCAAGCGCGGGTTTGAAGGGTTCAGGACATGTAAAGGATTTACAAGCCGATATACGGAATACTTATTACTTGAGAAGGAGCATCATGTTGTCGATTGCTTTCACCGGTGCCAGAGGGCAGAGCGTCAGTCTATCTCTTAGGTCTTTCGGATGTCGTTCGAGGAAGTTCAGGTGAGAGTAACCGTCCAATCTTCGCGAGAGGATGATTAAACCCTTCAGCACGGAGCCACAAACGCTGGCTCAAAGACTGTCAGGTAACCCTGATCCGATCTCGTCACCATCTCACACCGACATTTAACAGGCCACCATCTGATCAACGGCCAACTCGTATCGTCTTCTGCAAAGTTCCCCGTTCACAGCCCCGCCACAGGTGCCCTCGTTGGTCACGCTGCGAAGGGTGATGCATCCACGATCGATTCCGCCGTATCTTCTTCAAAGGCGGCACAGAAGAAGTGGGCAGAGAGACCCGTAAAGGAGAGAGCAGCTCTCGTGGCACAATGTGCTCAGGTGATGTGTCATGTCTTACGCTTCGTACATTCGTCTCATGATGCGCAGGTGCTGCGAGCCCACAGCGAAGAACTTGCCAAGCTCACTTCTCTCGAAACTGGAAAGGCTCTGAGGACAGAGAGTCGTGTTGAAGCTGGCGTCTGTTCAGATGCTTTCACTTTCTTTGCCGGATTGGGTTCGGAAATCAAGGTGAGTCGACTCGATCGATTTGATTCTCTTTCATTCGTCACACTGAATGGTATAGGGTGAAGTCATCCCCTGGAACCCAAATTCCATCACCTTCACGGTGAGTTCAATCGAATGAAACCCGCAATCTGATCGCATCAGCAACGATATCCCATGGGTGTGGTCGCTGCCGTCATTCCCGTGAGTCCCCCTTCGATGATGTGGAATGACATCATCAGTGGAACGCTCCACTCATGCTCTTCTCACTCAAATGTGCCCCCGCCCTCGTTTGTGGTAACTCCGTCGTTCTGAAGTCCGCTGAAGAAGCTCCGTTCGGTGAGAAGACATCACCCACTTGACGCCTTTTATTCAGTTTTAATTCGTACAGGCGTGTTACGTGTTGTAGAATTACTCAACACCGTACTCCCCCCCGGTCTCGTCAATTGCATCAGTGGATTCGGTCCAGACTGCGGAGGTGACTCGTTGTAGATGTACGACCTGGTGACGTCATCAGGCCCGCTCGTGGCCCACCGCGACGTCGCCAAGATCAGTTTCACTGGATCAGTCGACACTGGAAAGATCATCTACAAGTGAGTCTCCACGCATCGCAGATATCTGAAATCCGCGACAGGGCCGCCGCCGACAAGCTGGCACCCATCACTTTAGAATTGGGCGGGAAATCTCCCATGTTAGTCATGGCCGACGCCGACATCGACCGCGCGGTCGATGGAGCCATCGTGGGAAGTGAGTGACGTCATCACGTCATCCAGGTCTCAAAGTCTCAGTGCGATTCACCCGCCAGGGACAGTCCTGCTCCGCCTCCAGCCGAATCTTCGTGCACAGCAGTGTACACGATCGTGAGCGTTGTAGATGGAAATTCGACTGAAAGATTCAGAATTCGTGGAAAAATTGAAGCAGAAGGTGAACGAAATGAAGATGGGAAACCCATTGGACGATGCGACGGACATCGGTACCATCATCTCTCGCTCTCAGTTCGATAAGGTCAAGAAGTACGTTCGGAATCCCGCGTAGAAGTCGTGTTAAACCTTAAAACCAGGTACATCGAGTTGGGCAAGGGTCTCCCCGGCGTACAAGCTCACGAGTGCTCCCAACTTCCCACGGACTCTGCGATGTCTTCTGGTTTCTTCGTCAGGCCGGTCATCTTCACGGGTATTACCAACGATACCATCTTGGCTCAGGAAGAGATCTTCGGCCCAGTCTGCTGCATTCTGAAGGTGAGAGACCACCATCGAGATGATGATCATGATGATGGCGATGATGACGTGAGCACAGTGGGACGATTTTGATAAGGTCCTCGAAGAGGCCAACTGTTCTTCTTTCGGACTCGCTGCCAGTGTCTGGACGAAGGATCTCAAGATGGCCCTGAAGGCAACCCAGAAACTGGAGGCCGGAATCGTTCAGGTGAGATGTTGTATCTCTACGAATGCACCCTCACACTGGATAGGTCAACCAGAATGCGGTGAGCTAATATCTTATCTATTACGCCGCCACGCATCAACGCATGCATCACTCCGAGATCGCATCTTGACATCATCCACTCGAAGATCGCATCAATCATCACACTCGTGACACATTCGCAGGTACTGCAACCCAATTTGCCCATCGGAGGCTGGAAGGAGTCTGGCCTCGGGGTGGAGGGCTCTCTGGACAGCATGCTGCAAGCTTTCACACAGTCAAAGACGATATCCATCAACATGAATTAAAAGTCTTTACAATCGCGCGGGACACGCGGGGAATCTATTCGTTCCTCTCATCATCACTGTTACAACACCCCGCATGAGGTGAAATGAGCTCCTTCGTCTCCTCTACAAAATTGGTCGGCTCAGAGACCCCCCAAAGAGTCTCTTCCCTTGTCTCATCTTCAACCCTGGACTTCTCCTCGGTCGGTTGTCCATGATGTTCGGCCCTCTCTGATGTGCAGCGAAGAAGTAGACAGAGGAAGTGCTGTTGGCGAGGAAATATGTGGATTGTCTTCCGTCGAAGAAACTGGGCACCTGCATGTCTTTAGAGGTGGACGGGGTGAAGATGATGATGGATTGCACCTGGCGACCGATGGCATCTGCATGATACAGACCGAAACGGCCAGAATTCCTCATCTGAACGTCTGAGAGGAGAGTCAGCTTGGCGCTGCTAACGGATATGTCGGGTGGACTGAAGACTAATCGATATGCGAAACTGAGACCTATCGTGGAGATCAGTGAATGATCCATCGCATGATGATTCAAATGTTGAGATGTGAATGTCAAGAGGTCGTGTGATAGACGATGTGTTTCGGGTGGTATAGCGCCTCTCACCAAAAAAACCGGTTCGAAGACCGGAGGCAATTGTTGATTTACCTTCTAAACTGGTGACCTGTAAACATCAGATCACGTGATGTTTTAAGAGTTCGTAATGTCTGTGGACAAGCGATAAATCACCTCGTCAAAGGTAACTGCAGCAGCGGAGTTGGTCTCGACCTCCAATTGCAGAGCATATCCGTCATCATCGAATATAGCTGTCGTCGTTGCATTTGGATTCGTTGTGAATGTGATCAAGTTTCTTCCCCCTTGCTCTGTTCATGTATGAGTTTCCCTAATCACATAACCGCATTTTATGGAATGAATCTCCTCAAACAGATGAAATATATAGACGGATCCCCTCACTCTGTTGTATGCTCGTTGCACAGTGTACGACCGTAATAGCGGCCAACATAACCCACGCAAATTGCAGGAATAACATCTTCGTTCGTTTCTATACGTTTCGATTCAATTGACGTTCGACTCTTCACTAATGATACAACGACTCCTCTGCCTCTCCTCTGCCTCCCCGTATGTGATGCGTTCCCCTGCTTATTCTCGGTGTCTTGGGACAAGAGAAGTCTTCGGGGTTCCTCCTTTTCGGCGGGGATGTTTGATCCAAAAGGAGGAAAAAGCGTCAACTGACTCTGAGGGTGCACCTCAAACACCTGACGCGCACGCGTGTAAAGCCGAAACGATAGACAAATCGATACACGGCCTCTTATGCATTACAAGTCTGAGTGATATATAGGGCAGGTCGATATGTTTCATTGGGATGCAGGGACTGCATCAGATGATCGGTGGTGAAAGTTGGATCATCGGGGTTCTGGCTCAGAACAACTCCGGGGAGTGGCTTTGTTCTGGGGAGATGTGGATGAGCACAGATGGATGAACGGGCAGCCCCGCCACTTGGACAAATTTCCCCCGTCCCCTGTGACGACCATTTCAATTTCCACAGAGGTGGCTGTCTCCGATGCTCGTGGCAACTCATCCACTTCCACCTGCCACGGATGATGAGAGGTCTCCCTACAGCCTCCACCTTTCGTCACGACACATCATCCAACGACATGTTGAACATCTTTCGATGATGGAATGACGTCACACAGTTCGACCTTTTTATGTCACGTTTCACTTCTTCGCGTACTTCTCAGATAGCTCGAGAAAGACACTCTCAGACTCCGCCAGTAACTCGATGAGCTCGTTCTTCGCTCCTCCAATCTTCGATTGGCTGTGGGCGGCACACAGATTATCAAAGTCCCAATCCGCAATGACACCTGCACCATCATCGTCAGCACCTCCTTCTCCCTTCTCATGATCCTCTCACCCTTGACAAAGTCTCTGAATTGGAGGGGAGCCTCTTTCGTCTCGTGGAGGCCTCCGTGCTTCAATGTGGGGTGGAAGCTCATACCTGCCTTGACCAACAACCTACCGTCACATCAGCATGATCTTTTCGTCACGATGTGACCCACTTTGCAAGGATGGGGGGGTCTGAGAGGTACATGATTGTGTCATCTACGTGGAGGGTTCTGCTCTGTCTGTGGAACACCCAAACTGAGTTGAAGTGGTTGGACTCGGCTGGCTCGACGAACTCCGAACCTGCATTTGAATGAGGACATGGTCATGGAGCTCGCGATGGATGTCTAATCACATACCAGCGGGGATTCTCATCTCTACCTCTGGGGCCCACTTGTTTAAGACTGTAGGGTCATCGATCCTTCCAGTCCATTGCAGAGAAGGAAACTTCTTCAGATGTCTGGGAGCTCCGTACAGGGCAGCGTTGGGGTAATGCTTGGACAATTCTTCGATGTAATCTGATTTGGGTCAGCTGCTACCCGGATGACGTCACACGGCTCACCGCTGTGGAAGGGATGAGTGTGGAGGATCGCATCGATGAGAGTGCCGTTGGATGTCAGGGTGTTGATTTCTGCCAAGAGATCGTTGGTCAGGGGAGCGGCGTCAATGATGAGGAATCTGCCGCTTTCGAGGCGAATGAGAGACATTTGAGTACCTGTGAAGCGAGGTTAGACGAGACGTAACGATGTAAAGAGATGGATGACCCACCGACGTTGAGAACCAGCATGACTTTATAGTCAGTTCTGATGTTCCAGAAGTGGGGACCTACTGCCCATTGATCTTTCAGTGTTGCCATGTCGTTGGAGTTGTTGATGTTGTTTGATTTTGTCAGGCTTCCCAACATCACCGCGGCTTTCTCCACGTGCGAGCAAAACGGGGGAGATTTCGAGCGCAATTAGAATCAATCGCAATTAGAATACCATTTAGACAACGAACGGAGGTGCTGTATGTGTGATGCAGCGTAGGTACGTGTGATTGTGACACAGGTTAGTGGTACAGATTGAAATGAATCGCAATTTCTCATTGTAGAAATTGCAAAAAATTTGATTTTTGTCCTCATACTACAACCACAACATCACCTCTACGCATGCACCATCTTCACCACCAAGCCATGTTTCAACCAGGTACTCATCGTCGTATACACCTTTCTCATCCTGCTTCTCAGTCATCACCGCTTCTGCCATCGCTTCTGATCCTGAGATGATGGACAGTGCTTACGCCGCTACGTTTTCAACAGACAGCAGTAATTCATTCGGGTGACTTGCAGCCTCTTTATTCGTATCATTTCATTCACTTGTGCCTCCAAATATCTGACACGAAAATGTAGAGGTGGATTCCTCCGCTACGTTTCCTCCGTCATCGCACCTCATCCTCTTCAATTGACGGTCGGTATGGACGTCTACACATTCCATAATGTCGGTGGAGCGCCTGATAAGCCTGGGACGATGATACAATCTGTCATAGCCTTGTTTGGAACGATACCGAATACGGACGAAGTATACATCTTGACGAACACGAGTGGGTGTGTAGGTGAGCGAAAGAAGATGGAGTATGGAGACAATTGGTGACCTTCGAATACCAGGCCCTACCAATACTTCAGCGTTTGTGTTATACGAAGGAGAATACAATCAGATCGGCAAGGTGCGATCATTCACCATACATCACACACCATCTCCATCACGACGGTGACGCAATGTAGGTCATCATGGAAGTCAGCTCGACCGACATGGAGTACACTCTCATCCAATTGGACCCAGAGTTCGCCTCTCTCATCAGCCCGATCAACTCGAACAATGAAGAGTTTATACCGGTCCACATTCCAGGTTACACCAGAAGCTATTCTACACTCGTCAAACCCACCATCAACACCGGTTCGAGGTGAAATTTCCGGGAAAATGTTGAAGAGTCGACGAAATTTCTCCAGGTACGGCAGCTTGATCTCGACTTGTCAATCGGTGGAGGAGCTGAACGATGCCGTCATCGCAAAGGTGGAAGGGGTGTGTCGCGTTGTAGATGGACGACGGGGTAGCTCACGGTGATCAGCTGAAGGAGTCTGACCGAGGGAGTCTCCTGTGTACGAAAGACAACAAGCAGATGCTGGGCGTAATGAAAACGGTCAGAAATAACACTGCCATCTACACAAACATCGATAAGGTGAAGTCGTCATCGCATCTTCATCGAACATCTCATATACAATCAACACTCTCCATCATCTCTCATCGGATGCGATCCTCTATCGTCCCATCACCTGACCATCGTAGATCATCACCTCGAGCAAGCTGACCCCCTACGAACAATCGTGGACGATCCAATCTCCCGAGCACGCTCGCAGACAGAGACAGAGCTCCCTCTCCTCTGCACCTTCCTTCTCTTCCGAACAGCCCGTGGCCGTGGGTGCATCCGCAGAGTCGGCAGTCCAAGCGGTTCAGACCGCAACGACTGGGGCATCGACAGAAGAAGGAACGGAGGACAGAGACATGGAGATGGTGACTGTGCCGATATAAAGAGACCTGTAGTAGATCATTCGAATAGTAGTGGTGTGACTCTATTTCTGTGTGGTGCCGCGGAGGCGTGACGCTCAAGTTATATTCAGATAGAAGTTTACCTTACGTGGATGGATGGACGTGACCCTAGACATTTACCAACACTTTACTCACGAATTACCGTATGTGCAGATCGTGAGGATCTGCTAAGGGAGAGTGAAGTGCAGATGCAAGTGGTCAAGGGTGCCTCAGTGACAGGAACGGGTCCTTAAAGACCTTACACAGATGTATTCGGGAGAAATTTCGACTCGGAATCGGACTGAAGAGGTTGAGAGTGCCACACCTTTGGCCCCTTCTTTCAGCACAAGTCTGGTCTCACATCATTAGAGTTCGGGCAGAAGAGAAGGAGGAGAAGAGAGGATAGTATAGATCCTGACAGAGAAGAATCATACAACCGCCACAAGAAATGGAGCACCTCTCTTTCCTTATGCAGAAGCTGCAGATGTTACAACACAGCATCACAACCGAGACGGTGAGTCACTGTTTCAACTCTGTCCATCTTACGCACCGATACATACACGTAATGGATTCTAAACTCAAACAGACACGGATGCTTCAACTGCAGCAAGCCAAGCGACCGGCGTCTTGGATCATAGAATCTGCCGAACAACTTCAATTCCTCAAGGTGGGACACTTTCCATGGTAGAATCACTGCTAATCCATAGCAGAAACAACTAGTGGAGACACAAATAGAGATCACTTTCGCTCGCCAAGAGCTGGAGACGGAAGAGAGACTCGCGAAACTGAGGAACATTGTACAAAAGAACTGGGGATCAGGGGTCAAAGCCCACAGCGAGCGAGTATCACCAAGGATGTCGTCACCACCGATGGCTTATTGAACAATAAACGTGTATAGACAATGTCCTGTTCACATCACAATGCACATCGCGGACAGTCACATGAAGACTCACAGAAACAACGGCAGAGTTTGACTGGTTTATTGAGAAATGACCGTCTATAGGGGGTCTGCATGGTCGATGTGATGACCCATAGAGACACACACGGTGAAAGCAGAGTAAATCTTGAGGAGAAAAGACGCGGGCAACAGAACATATTTGACCGGTCAAATTTGAAATAAAAGACGTTTTATCGAGAATATCACACATGATACAGGAGGAACCATGTAACAGAAACCTCTCTCCATGGCAGATCGGAGAAGTATGGAACAATTTCGCACGATTGTGAGAGTTACGATGTGTGATTCGCATCCGATCCTTAAACGAAATCAGATATGATGCGGAGTATAAGCCCAGAGAGGAGGCTACAAGGGACAGATTTCAGGAGTTTATTTCATTGAGAGCTGATTGGACACCACTTCTCAATCAGAGATTTAAAATCGAGCGACCACCTCTGCCACCGGCCATCGATTTTGAGCAGTTAGAAAACAGTAGATCGAAGACAATCAGCCCGCTCCTCCAATCGATGATCGAACCGACCTTGGTGAATGCAAATGATCAACCGTCTTTCAAACACACCGATGTCAGACAGAATACTATCAAGAGACTCAATAGCAGTGGCCCAGAGACGATCATCATAATCACCGATTCAGATGATGGTACAGAAGAACTGAACGTACCGATCTCATTCCACGATAAAACCCCTCAATACGACTGCAAAGTGATCTCTCACTTTCTCATCTACACACATGACATGATCGTGCTTACCCAAATGACAGTTGGATACGATCGGACGACACGCGGAACAAGAGCTGCACCTCCCACCATTCTCCCCAACTTCAACCATTCCCACTAGCGAGTCCGAACCACCTTTCACCCCGCAGAGCCAGCAGAATCGAACGAAAGCTCATCATCTGATGGAGAGATCACCGATCGATGACAGGGACACGTTGTTCCTGCAATCTTCCGGTGAGAGCAGCAGGCGTCCACGGGTCACCCAGACGGAGGCACAAAACATCGTGCCACCCGCCTCGAAAATCCGAGGACCCTCGGAATCTCCGAACGAAGACTCCCCGGCGAGCCAACCGTTTGAAGAGCCAGCTGATGATGAGCAAGAGAATCTCACTCAAGAGAATTCCATCGTGTGGACAGGTCCTCATCGTAAGGTGTCACCTCATCATCGTGATCTGATGAATGGACAGTGACGGCATTGAAGAAGAAAAAGTACTCGGGCGTCCTGTACAAAGGAAAGAAGATCTCGGAATTCGATTACGTATCGTACAGATCGGGCGATGGAGAAATTCGAGTGGGTCACGTGACCTGCCTGTACGAGGACGAGAATCAGAGGAAATACATGACGTGCGTGCGGTGAGTACATCCATCTACATCGTTGTAGATTCACAGTATTTAGCCTAGAGAGACCGGAGAACATTCACACGCCCGTACAATTGATCTGTCCTCGGGAGGTAGGAAGCTCATCTACAACGTTGTAGTCTGACGCCCATCAGTTATTCAAGACAGATAACACGGAGGACGTACTCATCAGCGACATCGTAGAGAAGTGTCAAGTGAAAGAAGACGTACACGCCATGGACAAGCTATCTACAACGCAATACCTCTGCTGTCGGTACGAAATCTCATCGAAATCTCGTTGAAATCTCGCTGACACGTCACGAGGCACCTGAGAGACTTGAAAGATGAAGGATTAAAGTTGGACCGAGGAACGATCAAGCCGATCACGCAGGTGTCATCACAGGGTTGGGAGGTCATAAGAGAACAATTTGAACCAGTGAGCAACAAGAGATCCTGGTTTAAGAACCAGAAGGCTTCAAACATTGTTGTGGGAGGTGAGAGAGGGGGAAGGAAAAGACTGAGAGAAAGAAGGGAAGAAGAAAATAGAGGAGAAGAAAGAAGGGAAGAAAACAGAGGAGCAGAAAGAAGAGAAGAAGAAGGAAGAGAAGAAGAAAGAAGAGAAGAAGGAGCAGAAAGGAGAGAGGAAGAAGGAAGAGAAGAAGAAAGAAGAGAAGAAGGAAGAGAAGAAGGAGCAGAAAGGGCAGAGGAAGAAGAGACAAAGAGAGGATGATGAGACAGAAGGTAGCGGGAGGGAGTCAGACAAGGGGAAGAAGAGAAAGGAAGGGAACGGGACGAGAGAAGAGGAGAGAGAGAAGGAGAAGAAAGAGAAGGAGAAGAAAGAGAAGGAGAAGAAAGAGAAGGAGAAGAAAGAGGAGAAGCAGAAGAAAGAGAGTGGAAAGAAGGTAGTGAAGAAGAGACAAGGGAAGAAAAGAATTTGAACCTTAAACGTTCTGTTTGATTGTATGTTATAAATTGTCATTATTATCTTTCGCACTTGGCTAAAGTATGGTTTTACAACACAACCGCGCACGTGAAATTCAATTCCGTGTCTGAATGATCACGAAACCTCGTCCGGTGATTGGAAATGAAGAGAGCAGAGCGGCACAGAAGCACATCATACGCGGATATATATGGATACGTGAGAGGAATGGCTACTATCCGATCAAAGGAAATACACCCGTCACCATTGGAAGGTGCTGCGATCGATATGGGCACTCGTGATCTCACTTGATGGCAGTGCCGATTACGCCAACATCAGATTAAGTAAGGCGAGACCTCTACACTGCTCTCTCACGGCAACAGATCAGGGCGAGGTGAGCATATGCAAACGGGTGGGGATCATTTACATCTTCAGATCATCATAAAGAACCTCTCGGGTTTGCCACGATCCATCATTGTCATCCGATTGGAAGAAGAATTCATCGTCTCCGCACAATCAAAACTGAATCATCTCGATGTCTTCTTCATCGAAGGCCACACCCTCTCATTCTCAAAAAGTGAGATGATTTGACATCTGTCCATCACTGATCTCACACAGCTGGACCAACCACTCCGGTGAGTTAAGAGATCATCTCTCGATGATGCATTAACACATCATCAGAAGACATCACCACAGACATCACCCAACAATAAGAAGAGCTCGCCGAGCAGGCTCGATCTGGTGACGTCATTAGACGAGAAACACAGGACGAGACTGAGGGGGTATCACATCATCATCTCTCCCGATTGCATGCACAGAACGGAAATGGAGGGATGGGTGTATACCATGGGAGGTGATCTCATCATCACGATCTTCATCTTGATGTCTCTTCTGTTCACCATCATGTCATCATCTCTCATCATCATCTCTCATCGTGGTGATGTTGTCTTCTGATCATCACAACTGTCTCCTCATCACCCAACAGGTGTCGTTCACGAGACTGCCGGAGGTTTCACCCAACACTTGATGAAACACGACGGAAACAAATCCCATCACATCATGCTCTCATCGAGAGAACTACCAGAGATATCCCTGTCCATGATGATAGCCATCGGCTTAGGAGTTCCCATCGTGAAGGTGATGAATACGTGATGTAACGTGAAATCGACACAAATCAGTTACAATGGATGAACGTGGTAGAGATGAAGCAAGAGTACGATACGTCACCTCATTTGACACTCTCTGATACGAGAGGGAAATTAAAATTGAATCAGCCTCTGTGCAGGATAGACATGAGCTGTTTGAATCGACATCAGCTGATTCTGAATGTAGAAAATCGATTGAAGGTGAGGTGATTGATGTGCAAGTGATGAACGAGACCAGTCTGATTGGACCACACTACTGTCAGTCTTGAAGATCGAATCAAACGGTGACGAAAACATCGACGATGTCACCCGCATCGTCGATGGAGACATCGTGACGTCATCGACATCAAAGGTGATCCACATCGTCAAATCGACGATTGATTCGATGCATCAGATCGATCGGACGAAATTCTACGAGCTGATGATACTGTGTGGACAATATCAAGCCGTCACTCGCTCCATTGACTCTCCTGATGGTGCGTCACGATATCGAGCCCCGTTCCCGTCTCATTTTTCGCAGGTCTTCCATTTCCTTTTCTCCCCACGACCTCACTGGAATACATGAGCATCGCTCCCGCCATTCTAACGAATTCCACGGATCGACACAGCCACACCATCGCCTCCCTTCTCGTGGAAGAGAGAGGTCAGACATCGAAAGCTTATCTCAAGGTGAGCCCCGTCTACGTTTTCTTCGCTCCTGAAGCCGTTAGACTCTTCCCGAGGGTAGTTTCACGAGTGGATTTGCGGCCGGTCTGTTTGTTTTCCTCTACACGAGTCGGACGATACGAATCTTCCTCAGGATCACCATCGAATCTCTGGCCAAGTGGTCGAAGCACGTGCAGGCCCTCCTCTCTTCCATTCCTACCGTAGAGAGGTACGTTCTCTCTTCAACACGATCACTCGTTAACACACTACAGTGAGGGAGAAGAATTGGGGATGAAGAAGGTGGTGGTGGTGGCGGTGAAAGATTACCACCGAATCGTTTGGAAGCCCCAACCAGGAGAGAAAGTGAAGAGTGGAATCGATTTCATCCAACACGGTGTGGACATAAGAAAGGTCCCCCTCGCATCAAAGAAGAGAAGGAAGTGAAAGATCTTCATACGTTGTGTTTATAAAAGGAGACGTATCATTCGTTGAAGAGATAAGCGTCGTCGCTGATGTTGACCGACTTGCTCTTGAAGGAGAGAGGCTTCCTCACGTTCTCCTTGAGGCCTTGTGGCTTATCCTTCTGTACCTTCTTTGGGGTCGAGCTGGCTGCCTTCTTCGCGGGCTTCTTCTGTGGGTGAGATGAAGATTGAATTGGATTTCACCTTGACGGGGCTGAACTCTCCATCTGAATCCTTATCCTTCTTTCCCTTCGCCTTTCCCTTCTTTCCTTCTTCTTCTGCCTTTCTCGTGGGGGTCTTCCTCTTCTTCTCCTGTCGTGAGGCTCAGTGTTCATTCGATGGAAGGAATCACAGTGCGAGCGGAGGGTTCGACCATCTTTGCAGGTGCCTTCTGTGAGGAGCTCTGTGAAGTAGAGAGATGTACTGCAGTCTGTGTGAGGGGTGTAGAAGTTGTCTTCTGGGAGGTCTGTGAGGTGTTGGGGGTGACTTCTTTCTGTGGAGAGCTCTGGGTTAGCCTCTGTGAGGTGTTTTGTGGGTGGAGGAGCGCTGCAGACTTCTGTACGCTATGGGTGGGGGTCTTCTGTGAGGTGCTCTGCTCGTGAGCAGGGGCAACCATCGTCTGAGATGAACTCTGAGGCGTAGCTGGTGCTTTGAGCGTAGATTTAAGCGCAGTGGAAGATGAAGAAGGCTCCGATGGAACGAAGGCTCTGAAGAGGAGTGAGGTGGAAATGAAACATCTCCTCACCTCTTCTGAGATAAAGCGATGGGAGGGTCCTGTTGACATGTGAGATACATGACAAGGACTACTCTCTCACTTGAGACTCGAAGGGAATGTGAATGTCTTCATCCAAGAAGGTGATCTGCTGTCTCGTCTTCTCCATTGCACGGTTCTTCTCCTCAAGGGTATTCATCTCCTCCTGCATCCTCTCCGTCTCCTCTTGTAATCTCTTCGTCTCTCCTCTCAGCCTCTTCTTCTCTCTCTTCTGTTCGTTCAACTGGTTCTCTAGTCCATTGATGCGTTCCTTCGCTTGTAGGATCTCTGCGTTCTATCGTACGTTGAATGTCTCGTATATCGATGAGATGGTTACCTTCTCTTCTAATTTGTTCTGATGACCAGCTGAATCCTTCCTCTGATTCTTCTCGACGTTCTGGATCTGAGAGGTTAAGATGGTCTGCAGCTCTTGGCTGCTGCGTGATTGAACTTTTAATTCCGCCTCCTGACCGTATATCAATATTGTTGTGAATTTTGACACTTTTACAAGATTGATATTGTGTATAAGGTATTGAACTCACCTTAGAGGCAAGCTGTGCGATGAGAGCGGTGTTCTGCTTCGAGATGGATTCGATCTGGACCACGTGCTGTTGTATGGTGGAATCGTACAATCTCTTCGCATCGACGATATGTTTCTCCTGTTCGATGTGAATCATCTTCAGAAGATAATGGATAGGATCACCTTCTCCTCTACGAGTTTGAAGATGTCAGATCTCTCTTGTTCCAAGAGGGCGATCTGCGTCAAGGATTCCGTCAGGAGGAGGCTCTCCCTCTCCAGCGCCAGTTCCTGTCTCACATAAATGATAGATGAAAGGGTGAGGGCTCACTTTCGAATCTGATGTGGACTCCAAAGAATGGATCTTGGCCTCGTAATCCTCTTTGAGACGAGAGAGATCAGTCTGATGGGTCGTGCGTTGATCTTCCATCGCTTTCGTCTGTCTCTGGAGTTGGTCTCGTAAGGTCGAGATCTCGGCCGAATCTTTATCCGATGCATCCTTCGAGGCTCTAACCTCTTCTCGAAGAGAGGCCCTCTCGTTCTCCAGGCTCATCAACTATATCACATCAATGTTCTCTATCATTCTGCGAAACTCACCGTTTCGTTCAGGTCTTTCATTTGAGACACCGAAGCGTAGTACTTCTCTTCGAAAAATCGAGCCTCCTCCAGCTGTCTCTCGAGACGGAAGCGTATCTCATTCGATTCGACCATGATCGTTTCTTGTTGATGGATCAGAGTCTTTTGTTCATCCTTCGTCTTCTGTTCGCGGATTTAGATCACGAATAAGAAGAATGTCTCACCGAGAGTTCCAAGAGACGGCTCTGGTGATCTTCGATGCAAGTCTTGAGATCGATGATGGTGGTCTCAGTGGTATTGGATTCATTCCGGTGCCTCTCTTCCATCTCAAGCGCGGTCTGAGTGAGATCTTGAACCTGCTGCTCCAACTGGGTCTGTCGCTGTTGATGGGTGGTGATTTGACCGTCACGTTCACAGACCAGGGTTTCGAGGTTTGATATCTGTAAGTTTTTAGATGTGAATAGTGAATGGTGGGCACCTGTGAGGCGAGATCGGCGACCTTCTCGTTGGAGCTGGCGATGGTGGCTCGCAGATCCGTCTGTATGCGTTGAGCTTCCAATTGGTTGGTCTTGTCGGCCTCGAGTGCCTCCGCGAGGTCCTTCTGGATCCTTTCACAGAGTTGACTTATTTCAGATTTCTCCCTCTCCAGGTCGTCTGTCACATATTTCAGGATCATGAGGTGTGAGATAGAAGACTTCACCAATCTGATCCTTGGCTGATTGTAGATCGGATTCGGTGGCGCGTAGCCTCTCCTCGAGAGAAGAAGATCTTGCCCTCTCTTCATCGACGTTTCCCAGTTCTACGGAAAATTCAGAAACTCGCGATGAACTCTAACATCACCGGTGGTGAGTTCCTCTTCCAGTCTAATCGCTTCTCTCTTCGAGTGATCCAAATCTCCTCTCAGTTGAAGAATCTCGGACTTCATGTCGTCTTCCGCCTTTCGCAGATCATCTCTGTCTTTCTCGCCTGGAAACATGAGATGTGTAAATGGATGATGGATCTCACCGTCGTCTATATGTTTCTGGCACACGGACAGAAGTTGTCTCAACTGGTTGACGAGGGCGTCGGTGGCCACCATGTCGAAGCGTATCCTCTCCATGGCCTTCTTCTCTTCACTCAGAACGGTCTCTAGTTTGGCTCGCTCGTTCACACAGCTCTCGATGACTTTAGTTTTCGATTCGTTGGCCTCTTCGGCTGCTCTAATCCTCTTCTCCTGTTAGATGTGAGGGATGATTGACATAACGTATGGGACATGATACCATGAACTCTCTGTCCATCTGAGTGCTGTTGTTCTGCAACATAAGTTTCTCTGTATACGATGAATGGAATCTTCTACAGATGATTGTTACCTGCAGTTTTCTTGAGATGGTCGTAACGAGTCATCTCTACGGGAGGCGCAGCCGTCTGTATGGGTTTCGAAACGGTTGGAGCCCTCTCTCGACCTTTCTGCATGAACATGTGCTGCATTGTGTGAGATCTCGAAGACGACCAGTACGGATGTAACAGTTGACACAAAATCGAACACGATAATTCTCACCGACTGCATGGCTGTCCTTCCAGTGTCAACCTTGCAGCTAGACGTCTGAATCAGATTGAGATTAGTGTTTCCCACCTTTTATTACGACACCTGGACAAGTGAATATCGAATCCACGTTAGCTAACGTGAAGTCCCTGCGTAAGCAGGGGTTCTACTGGATAACAAATGTTGGTCACGTGAGTTTGGGGAAAGGGAAACGTTTTCGAGGAAAGGTTGAATCTACAATCCGATGAGCACAGGATGACTGTGAAGATGTTCATGTTGGATAGAGGTGATGTCGCTCGTGATAAGCTTCGGATGTAATGACGATCCGCGAACGAAAACGATGTGAGATATCTCACTTCAACTTTTCATCAAGTCGATAAAGTCTGGAGGATGATTCAAAATTACCATTCGAAATAAGACCATCAACTTTATTATACGAGATCACACAAAGTCATCCTCGAAGAAAAAAATGCATTTTACAATTGAGGCGTTTCCGCGAAATCAAAAATCGGAGCAGCATCATCACACGCATACGTATGGCTGGTGAGAAGTATCACATTGGATCATCGTCATGTATCATAGGAGAACTAGTCTTTTTCAGAATTCCTAGATGGGAGACAACCGTTTTCGTTGGTGAGACTCTCCAACATGCATTCTCTAAATCTTCAGGTAACCTTCATCCATCGTCAAATGTATTGGAGGTAAGTTGAACTCTTCCACCGTAAACATTGAAATGTGAGGACCTCATCATACGGTAGCTGAGCGTTTTGTTCGAGCCATTTGGCCTGATATATAGCATCCAAACGTATAAACCATCCGAGAAAGATTGTGAGACATCATCTCCATCTCCAAGACTCAACTTCTCAGCTCTCTTCGCGTATGTCAAATATTACACCAAACAAGCCAGTGAAGTGGTCAATCGATGATCGCCTGCTGACGATCTGCAGCACAGAAGGCTTTGAAGGATCTGAAAGGGACCAAATTACACGATAAACCCCTGCTCGTGAGTCACAGATCGCATCACATCTCTTCACCAACCACGTCACAGCTGAATCTAGCACGGCAAGGAAAAGACGAGATGATCCCCCTCGACATCACACGCTCGATCGACTTAGCCAAGTGAGTTCGATTGACTATCTCCCTGATAGACCCAGCTATTACCTCGGATACAACGGTTGGAGGACATCCGTTCATTCCTTGTCCCAAGATGCGTTGGAGTTTCACGAAGAGACGGGGGTGTACAAATGCGATTACACCTGCACGGTCCTCTTGTCGTTACCGGACGGAAGACAAGTGGAGGCGACGGGTGATGATGACGATGTGACTCAGATGAAAGCTGATGGAAGATAGGGAAGGCCTCACACTCTGCAAAGAACAAATCGACGGCCATCCAGAATTCGAAAAAGATCGCCGTAACGGAGGCTCGAAAGGCGGTATTCAAAGAGACCGTCCTCGTTGTCTTGGACAACGGAAAGGTGAGGGAGAGCTCGCAGTTCTCACGCGATCACCTTCGCATCGTCACTCATGCCGCCAAGGTTGCCGTACATTTCCTGGAAGACTCTTATGACCATTGGAGGACGGAATGATAGGCCGTGGGTGTGTTACATTTCGCAAATAAAAGACACCTGGGGCCTGCTCTTTACTGCGGAACTGAATGCTCCGTCTATGAGTTGCAAGGCAACGAGCGGATAAGATAAGACTAGAAGGGAGACACTACAGAAACTGCATCATCACCCCACAGAGCCAACGGAAGAAGTTCTAGTTGACAAGAGACAGAAGCGCTGTCACCACTTCGCAGATTCAAGAAACAAGAGATTGTGTGCTAAGGCTCTTCTAACACATCCGAACTGCGATGAACCTACCACCTCCTGTTATATTCGATCCAGCCATGCTGGCTGATCTTCCGCCACCTCCACCTCCCATTGACGACTCATCGGTGACTATGTTCGAGCGAACCAACTCTCTCTGCGCGAGCATGTCCCCATTTATACCGAAGAGCACTTCTTTGAGCGATTTTCCATATGTGAGTCCATTATCTCAACGAACAAATGTTTCGGTTAGGAAACCACGAAATCAGATGGAAGATGAATGACCCCTCCCAACAGGTGGCTGAGCCTGAGAAAGAGTTTCAGATGTTGGAGCGGTTAGGCAAAGGGTGAGTGATCTACATCACCCGCATAGATTCCCTATACACAATCATCTTTTCTCCTCTCTCGGTTCGAAAGAAAACAAAACGCCCTTCTTCGAATCTTAACAAACGACGTCATGTTCCATCGACTCATTCGACTACAGATCCTTCGGTGCAGTTTATAAAGGTGAAGGCGATGATTTACCCCTCGTTTTCGATTCCAAATCTCATACTTTGTAGCCCTCCACCTCGCCACCAATCATGTGGTCGCGGTGAAGAAGATGTTAGCAGAGGATATAGAGGAAGCTCTGCAAGAGATCGATATCATGAAAGAATGCGATCTCATCCAAATCGTCAAGTACTTTGGTCACTTTGAACAGGGCGACCATCTCTGGGTGAGTGATGATGGAAGAACGAACACCTTCCTCTAACTCTTTCCAGATCGTGATGGAATACTGTGGCTTGGGATCTATATCAGATGCCATGTTACTCTCAAAGAAGGGAAGATTGACGGAAGATGAGATCGCATCGGTCATGCGAGATGTGAGTCATTGTCCATCGTTTTTTGTGACGAATATAACAGTGTCTGTTGGCTCTGTCTTACATGCACGAGACGAAGAAGATACACAGGGACATCAAACCAGATAACATCTTACTCAACGATGAAGGAATGTGTAAGTTGGCCGATTTCGGTGTAGCGGGAAAAACATCCACGGTCGACAAACGATCAACACTGACGGGCACACCTTACTACATCGCACCCGAGGTAAACCTTAATCCCCATATGAGATCTGAAAAATGCGACAGGTCCTGCGAGAAGACGAGTCCGGCTACGACGCCAGGGCCGACATCTGGTCCTTGGGTGTCGTCGCTCTACAATTCGCCCAGGGCTACGTACCTTATGCAGAGTTACCCCCCATGAAGGTGTCGTCCCATTCATTCTCCCCCTCACCCTCCCAGGTCATGCTCCACATTGCAAAGAATCCCGCCCCCACGGTAAAGAACGCCGCCGAATATTCACCTTCTCTCATCGGTTTCTTAAACGCCTGCCTGGTGAAAGAGCCATCCAGGAGGGCCAGTGCGAAGGCCCTATTGCAAGAGGAATTCATCAAGAGAGCAAAAACACCGGCCGTTGCCATGGCAACCATCGTGGGTAGCACGTCGAAGGCGCTGAGAGACGCGGGGGGACTGGAAAATGCGCTGCGAACGGCCAGGGGTAAGCCTCCCCTGCAGTGAGTCTCGTGATGACGAGGGATGACGTGGAATGACGTCATCAGGGAGAGTAAATCGCAGAGTGCCATCGGTAGCCCGTCCTTCCTGCCCCCGCCGGCCGTCTCGAATTCGTCCTCTCACTCGCCTTCGCCTTCACCTGTTCCCTTTTCACCTCCCCCGGCCGCGGCTGCGCCTCCCTCTTTCTCTCCCGTACTGTTGTCCAATAGTCCGTCACCAAAGAGCAGATCTTCTTCTTTTGCATCGTCTCCATCTCTACAAGTGAGCCGAGATTTGCATGATGATGATGATGGAGATGATGATCTGATGAGACGATAGCCCGCTATGGATAATAAGGAGAAGAGGAGCTCGCAGAAATTATCCGCTTTGATTTTGAAGAAATCTTCGGACGAGAAGAAGAAAGAAGAGAAGAAGGAAAAGAAGGAGAAGAAGGAGAAGGAGAAGAGACCAAAGAAGAGCGATGAAGAGGAATCTGGAATCAAGAAGGTGAGATGATGACAAAGATGATGGGTCCATCTGACATCATCAGATGCTCAGCCGGTTTTTGTCTTCTCGTCCTTCAAAGGAAGATCTGACCAAGAAGAAGATCCTCTTAACGATGTACGACGAGTGAGTCATCCGTTTCACCATGATGCACCATGATCTAACGACACCGCAGTGATTACTACAACTCATCTTCCTCTCCGTCAAAATCGAAGCGGAAATGAAGAGAATAAAGAAGATGTGGTTCTACCTTTGTTCTCATTCTCATCATCACCATCTCACATGACAACCTCTACCGAGACCATTTATTTAGTTTCTTCCTCTCTTTCCTCTTCCACCTCTGCCTCCTCTTCCTCCCCTTCCACCTCTTCCTCCCCTCGATCCAGACTTCTTGCTCTCCATGGCATTCTTCACCTTCTCACGTTTCAATTTCCCCTCCATCTCCTCGTTCGATTTCTCACCTTGTTCCAGTATTCAACTTCCTTCTCTCCGGTGATGAGCTCGACGGTCAGTCGGTTGTCTCCCAATTTGAACGTCTCGTCGGTCTTTGCCTTCTCTACGGCTGCGGCGCAGCCCTCGGCGGAGGGCCATCTGATGGTACCTTCGGTCTTCTCGGCATCGTAATCAACAAAGGAAACGTGGCCCAACTTTTCGGTGAGAAGTGTCTTCAGATCGAAGCGAGCGGTGCCGGTGGGGACGTTGGTGACGGTAGTGAGGACGTTGGGCGTCCAGATGAACTCTTGTGGCTCAGCATCCTGCTTGGGCTTCTTCTTGTTGGGCTCTTCGGTGTGATCGTCGGCCTTGTTCTTGTTGCCTCCCTTGAGGGACTTTCTCTGGTCCTTGCTGCCTTGGATGAAGGCGACCCTGGATGATTCAGGATGACGTATGGAGATGGAGATGACTCACTTGGACTTGACGTCGGTGAGATCCTTTCCGTTGATCTGTGGTCTGTCTTCTGCGCTCAAGAAAGCCTTGGCCTGATCTTCAGTCTCAAATTCGATGAAAGAGCCGTGAGAACCGAGGACGAATTCGGTCTTAGCCTTCTCTGTTGCCGTTTCCTCTGTCTTCTGTTCCTCCTTGACTGCTTGTGATTTGGGAGGCTTGGCATGACGGAGAGAGAGGACCTTTCCGTATTTGGCGAGAGCACCGTTGAGAGTGTCTACAGTGGCCTCTGGAGTGAGACCGTTCTGAAGATGATCAGAAGATGACGCAGTTTAGGAGAGGAATGTCTCGGTTTAGAATCGAACGAGAGGGACTCACAACAAAAACAGAGCGCTCGTTGGATGTGTCTTGGGTTGGGAGTGGTTGGAGACGACGAACGTTCTCATTGTTCTCGGATACAGCCAAAAGTGCGGATTCTTTAGCAGCAGCTACAAGATCTGCCTCGGTAGCTGAGAGCTCCTTGATCTTGTTGAAAAGGAGGAAGACCTTAACGGGGATATCTTCAATGATAGTCAAGGAAGATGAAGAGGATGTTTCATTTTCATAGGGATTTTGAGGATACAGCCTTCATCGTTCTTAGAGGCATGTGCTCTCATAAACTTGTCTCTGGGGTAGTTGCTGTCACTGAAGTAGAACTCCAGCTGCTTCTTCAGCTGGTCTTTCTTTGCATCGATCTCGGCCATGTTCGGTTGTCTGTTGTTCTGTCTTCTCTGAACTGACTTTCTCAATTCTCTGTTTTATTCTGGTGCGACCCCAGCGGGTCACAAATATTCTCAAATTGAACAGCCGCATCATCGCTTAGGGTAATGGTCTTCCCCACTAATTCTATGATCGCTTTCTCGTTCTCGTGAGTGCTCGGACTTCGAGATCGTAGCTCTCTTTCGTTTCGGCTGCAGACCTTGCGAGCAGACGCATTGAGGACGCCAATGCAACTACATCTTAATGGCCAAACATACCATCATCAATTGAAGATTAACCGTTATTGGATGAATCGTTTCCGTCTCGATCAGTGGAGGTTTTTAGTGAATACTGATGGTTTCACCGTGATCAACAGGTGACAGAGGCATACCTTTTATGGTTCGGTGGGGGAAGAATGTCGAGCAGTTGAATGGCGAATCAAAGTCATCATGAAAACACATGAAGATGGAGTGTAACGCCATGCGAAAAGTTTAGATTACTTCTCACCAGTGTGAATCCTCTCTCAGCTTTCTGTGTTCATGTCCGATCTGTATTCGTTCGAACTAAGCAAACATCGCCACCGTGTCAGCTGCAACTTTTGTTTGCAAAAGTGTTCGCCACTACAATGAAACAATTTGTGTGTCATCAGAGAAATTCGGTGATCACCCACAAACACCATCTTTACAGAGGACGAATATGGATAAGGTGATACTATACGTTATATCATTCACATCACAACAACATGGAGCGACGTTCGATGTTAATGTTCACCTTAAATTGTCCAACATGGGTTAATACTCTTGGAATATATCTCGAAACCGATAGACTACGCCTAAATCGTCAAAATCTACCGAAGACATCTGATCCATTGCATTCTGAAGCATTCACAGTTGGTTGCAAACATTCAAGAGAATTCAGGCACCGAGGGTGGATTGAAACAATTGAAGATACTTTTGAACAAGGACGACCAGTACAGACAATCACCATTCCTCGATGAAGCTTTGAACACTCTCGATCCCTGCGCCCACTCTCTGGGATACACCTTTCTCTTGTGAGTAGACTCTCCCCTCTCACACCATTCCATTCAATCTCCTCACCTAACTCGTTTGATATCAGAGGCGCCAGGTCACAGAGAATTACCGATCCCCAGCGCTTCATGAACGTCGCACAAGAATTTTTCATGAGCTGCAACATCCAACAAGTCCGTATGGTCCCCGCCAAATGTGATGGCCGATCGTCCAACTCGTCACTCACTCCGACAGTCTGCGTCATCGCCCAACGTTTCTTAGAGTTGTGCGTCGAGAACAACACACCCATCCGTGCCGTCAAACCTCTCCAGGCAGCCGCCTTGAAGATCCGACAGAGCACAGAGACGCTCACACCAGTTCACGCTTATTTCCTCCAGGCCTGCCTCTTGTCTAAATGTTACCACGCCGCGCTCCACCTCATCGATGAGGACATCTTCGAGGTGGCATGGGAGAAATTGAACACACCGAGAGACGTCCTCTCTTACTTTTACTTTGCTGGAATGATCTATATCGGTTTGAAGAAGTACAAGAAGGCCCTGGCAGCCCTTCGCATCGTGAGATCGTTTCGATCGTTTCGATCGTCCACTCACTCGGAGTTGTAGATCATCGTGGCGCCCGCTCAAGCTCTCAGCGGCATCGTCGTGGAAGGCTATAAGAAGTACGCTCTCCTCTCTCTCATCGTACACGGAAAGGTGATCATCATCATCATCATCATCTCATCCTCTATAGGTACCTCCCGTCGCCAAGACATCTTCCATGAACATCCAGAGGGCAATCAAATCCGCCCCCGCCTACCAAGAATTCATCACCGCCTACGGCAAGCATCAAGCCGACGAGCTGCACAAGGTGGCCACGACCCACGCCGAACTCTTCCAGAAAGACAAAAACTTTGGGCTCGTCAAGCAGTGCATCCAGGCTCAGTACAGACAGAGCATACAGAGAGCGACACAGACATACCTCACCCTCTCTCTCGATGAATTAGCCAACACCGTCAACCTCAACGGACCGATACAAACCCAGCAGCTCATCCTCCGCATGGTGACTTTCATTCTTTTATTCCGTCTACAACGTTGTAGATTGAAAACGGAGAAATCCACGCCAAGATCAACGTGAGGGACAGCATGATCTCGTTCGACTCCACTGGAGAGGGCTACGACACGAACGACACCGGCAGCGTTGTAGACGGCAGGATCCAGAAGGTCATGTCTTACGCGAGGAAGGTCAGAGTCTTAGACGACACCATCGCCGCTTCAACGCAGTTCTTGGGAAAGGTGAAGACGGGAAAGAGGAAGGAGAGCTGATGAGAGGACAGAGCGCGCAGAGAGAGGGTGGCAGATGGGGAGCTGGGGCCGAGATCGATGATGATGCATCCGGCATGAAGGATGTCGCTTGGTCGAAGAAGTTTATGAGTTGAAGATGATGCAAGATGGAGTCGAGATGAAGATGAGACGAATAAAACAATTCAACTCTTTTGTGGATTGTGTTTGAGGAGGTAGACTGCGAGGTACTCCACGGGGTTCTTCGGGCGCTCTCGAGCTACGGCGTTGAGACCTTCGATTAAGAGGGGGACGACACTCGATTCGAGGTAGTTGCGGAGGGGAAGGGCTTGTGTGTTGATCGTTCGATTGATGGGATCGGTGTCTAACGGCTGTTCGTGTGTCGGACAGAATTGATGATGTGCTTCGATGAGAAGAAAATGGAGAGGGATCTGTCAGGAGTGGAAAGGGGGAGATTGACTTACTTTGTCCGTGGATGGAATGTCTTCTGTCGACTGTGATGTGACCTCTTCTGACGCTTCGTCAAATCAAAATTTGGTACTACAGTGAAGAGACTCACCTGCAATGGACGATGACTCTTCTCCTGACATGATAGGTGTTGTGTGGCTGATGATGAGGCTAAAATTATAGCCGCGAAATCCTCTATCTTTGTCTCGTTGTTTGGTGACCCCCAAAATTCCACAAAAACCACACACGAACCGATCTGATCACATGGCGGAAGGGGCATCTCTTCAAGACCTGGAAGGGCTTCTACAAGAGTTCTTCGTCACTATCGATAACGTAAAGAAGAGGCAGCTAGAGCAGCAGATCCTCACATTTCAGGGACAATGTTCCCTGTCCCAGGCCATTTTTCTGTTCAATAATTCAAAGAATAGGTACGTTTCGAGTTAATGGTCGATGTTTGACTGATATCGTTGACAGTTATCTGTTGTGGTTCGCATGTTCAGTGATAGAGATCCTCATCAATAAGAAATGGAATACGATATCTCCACAAGATCAAACGGCCCTTCGTGTCTTTCTCATTCAGTATCTGATCACAAACGAAAAGGTGAAACGTCCTCCGCGACGGTTGCATTCTAAATGATCCAGCTCTTGGCACCATTTGTCACGAACAAGATCGTGCGGCTCATTACCGACATCGCTAAGATCGACTGGCCTCACAATTACCCCGACTTCTTCCCTCACGTATACCAGCTCGTACAGGTGCATTCATCTTATCTTTCAAAGAGACGTTGCGTGACCGAATCACAGAATCATGGCAGCGCCAAGATCGGGGTGTCCATCGCCCATTCTGCCGTCACTGACTTCATCTCAACGCGAGAAGACATGCCCATACAAAGAAAAATCCAACTGAAAGAACTATTGGTCCGAGAGCTCCCCACCCTCTTTGGTGATCTCCATCTCCAACTCCAATCATTAACCCCATCAGGCCATCTCAACGTCGTCTTGCAACGCATCGTCGACGCCAGAGACGAATCAGAAGCCCAATTGGCCTCCAGTATATTAGAACTATACTCTCAGTGTTTCTCATCGCTCCCCCTATCGGATTCCACCCTTCACATTCCATCCCTGCAGAACATCTTGAGATGTGTCAACCTATCGAATGATGGTGATTGGGGCATTGCCGCTCGTCATGCCATGTCATGCATCAACGAGATCGACTCGAAAAATTTTGTACCGCCCAGCTTCGTGCCTCTCCTGAGCGCCGTACATCAGTCCATCTACAACGCTCTGACGGGTGCCGCCGATGCCGAAGAAGATTACGTGGAGAAGTTATTCGATTACGCCTACACTTTTGTAGAGAACCAGCTGCACAGGATCATCGGCAAAGAGGACGTCACTCCACTGCTGACTCTCCTGCCCAAATTGGTCTTCAAGTACCAGAGTGAAGGATCGATCGAGATGTACACAAAGTCTACGGACCTGTGCACGTGTGCCGTCAATCTCATTCTCAGAAATCGAAATCTCGTCCCCAGGTGAGATGTCACGAGAGATATCATAGAGATAGAGGACTGATCGGTACAGGTACAAATTCATCTTGGAAGAGATGGCAGTTGGAATGTCGAACAGTCTACTCAATGTGAACAATGCAAAGTCACTCAATCAATACGACAACACCGCCAAGGATGAAGACGTGAGTGCGTACGTACTTTTCAAGTTGAAAATGTCAGGGGTTGACGGAATTTGACCGTCTGATCTCGGTGACCATCGAGTGCATCACCCGTTCTGGGAATGTAGATCGACCTTCTACAACGAACCGAACTGTACAATTATTAGAGTCGTGCATACACCGCATGCAGGGCAGGGGTCCCAGCGTTGATGACGTCACCACTTGTCTACAACTGTTAGAATCACAGATGGAGTGGCTTCACTTCACTTCGGTGGAAGAGGAGGGTGTTTACTTTGTGGAGATATCTCACAAAGACATCATACGAATCGGCATGGGGCTGGTCGAGATGTGTCTGCTCCTCTTGTCGCGCGGACTGGAATCTGCGAGTGCGACACCCAGTCTACAGATATGGAGACTGTGAGTCGTAATCGATAGTTCGTTCAGTGAAGAAACGACAGGAATTGCAAGTGTCTCACACTCTTGTGGAAGCTGACCGATTGGCTCTTTGAATTTCAAAGTTGGCGGGAAAATGCCACCGGCGCCGAAGCTTACCCTCAAACTCAAGAAATTGTCGGCAAAGTTGTCGTACAAGTCTTCAGCCTCATCATACACCCCGCTAGCTCCCTCGCCCTCCTCGAATTATCGGCAGATATTCTCAGAAAAGTCTCTTCCACTTTCCGCCATCCTTCGTTCAGTCAGGCGACAGTTTTGGGACAGATGATATCTCAATGGGATGTCATACAGAAGAACGTCATCTACAACAGCAGTCCATCAGCCGTTTGGGACGTCGATCGTGGCACAGTCGAAAACGGTGAGACAGAAACAATAAAATGCATTTCACCTGATTCATTCTCACAGACGGTGAATCCAACCAGATCCCTCGGCCCCTCCGCATCATGGTGAACCCCCGACGATGACGTCATCACTGACGTGACCAGGGTACCCTCTACGAGTCCATCTCCAATTGGATCTGCCTACCGCCCACCATGAACAAGACGAACAATTCTAGCTCACAGTGGGACGAAGCGAAGAACCAATACAACAGCTTCATGAACGCAGAGAACATTGGATTGGTACACAGAGCCACCTCACTCGTGCAGACACCAGGCTTCGTGGACCAACACATCTACGCCGAGAGAGAATATATCGAGAGGTTGCAGATGGTGGGATCCATCTACAACGATGTAGATTGACGGATCAGGTTTACGTCTGCTTTCGGTACTTGGTGTTGAGCGTGGGGAGAGAAGCGAAGAACTGTAAGGGCATGTTGCTCTCCAGCCTGAGTCAAGTGTTGCAGTACACACCTCACCTGCTCAGACTGTACCACGCTCAGCCAGATCTCACATCCACCATCCTCCAATTCTACTTGGCTCTATTTCAATCTTTCAAATCGAACATGGAGCCACAGTTTGTCAAAGACACGTTGGGGTGAGAGGAGATGTCCTTCACATCCTGACTCCCTTTAGAATGTTCTTGAACATCTTTGACAACGAACACATCACCCTCTTATCTTCCAACAACAAGCAGGCCGTTCAGACTTTAACTCGGTTCGTTATCCTTCTCGTAATGGCACTGACCGTGACAGGTTCTTGGAGATCTTGTGCTTCATGCTGGAAGACTCTGGGAACCACCTCGGAGATCTCCTGGGACAGATCGTGGAGCTGTGCTGCTCCACGATCGGACCGGTGTCCCAGGCAACCGAAGATCTCTTCGTTCACCTCTCTGGCATCTTGTTTCGAGTGTATTACGATCTCCTCCTCTACCACAAGTCGGTGTCCAACGGTGCCCACGGGTCAAAGCTACTCGAATTTCACTATTTCGCCCTGAAGCAGAAGCACATCCAGCCCTTCGAATGTGCTCTGAACAATCTCATCGAACTGCAAGAGAGACAGAAGTTGTTTAAGAGGATGAACGAGTCGCTGTTGTACCCCCTCGTCACGTGTCTCATGGACACCATCATCGAAAAGTCTCATGATCTGCAACGAGACAAGATCGTGACTCTGTTGCATCAGATCGCAGTCACCAACTTTGATGCATTCTACAGACAGGTGAGACGTGATCGACTTCATCATCAACTGATGGAGACGTTTAGATGATACCTCAATACTTGGAAGAGCGACCAGTGCTCTCTGCACACAGAGATGTCCTCTTGAATCATTTCGCCAGACACGAACAAGACTTACCCTCCTTCACCATGCAACTGAATAAGTTTGCGAGTGATGCTGTCTATTGTATGCAGCAGAGATGATAAATGTGTCACATATCGTTTCTTTTATCAGCGTCTCTCATCATCACGGCGGCGCATCCTGATTGAAATACGCTTGCGTCTCCATGTGGTTGAGAAGCTCTCTGACGCTGTTGACGAGAGCTCCCTTCACGTCTTCGTTACGACACGAGTCGTGAGCCTCTTGAACCTTCTTCAACTTCTTCCTGACGTACTCTTCTGGCTGCTCCGCTGAAGTTCTCGGCTCGCGGCGTCTACTCCTCTCTTCCTTCGCCGATAGATCTTCGAATTGATCTTTCTTCGTTCGAATCTTGAATTTTTCACTGCAGCAGAAGATGTCCGCTTCTTCGGTCTCCACGACCAGGTGAAAGGAAGTACCGGTGGGGTAACGATAACCTTCTCCGTTCAATAAGGGAAGTTTGAACTCTAATTCATGAGGACTGCTCTCGATGAGAGTTCTACCGAGGAAAAGGTGTTCCTGCTTTTCAACTTGAACTAATTCTCTGGCGCGGGTCACCATCCTGCACCGATATGAATTTCGAGATGGGATGGAGATAACTCACATCCCGGGATTAAGCCCTGGCTCATGAGGTAGGAGATAAGTCGTAATTCTCTTTCCTTTCAACTTTGTCAGCACATCGTGGGTGAGTATCACCGCTGGAAAACAGTTCTTGCTGGAACCTTTCCTTCGCTGCAGGCTCTGTAGCCTTCGGTTTTGGATTTGCTCGGGCGAGACAGAGTCGATGGCGATAGATGGTTGCTGCTGTAACATGGAAGATATGCTTGAGAGGCGGGAGGAAGATTGGGCCAGCACAAACGCTTCAGACCACGCCAGCGTGATAGCGTGACACGTTTGTAGATGGAAGATCGATTTCGCGTGATTTCATTTTCTAGAGATTATGATCTTGATACACCAACACAATTCGATGTGAAAAATTTTACTCGTTCATTCATCGATGGATGTCGTGCTAAAATAAATCTTTATTCTCGACTGAAAATCTGTTCATCCTCCTTCTATGAAATCTCACCACGATGGTACACTTCTCCGAGTTGTGTATCTTGTACGCGGTGCGTCAGCCGGTCAGCTGTTCTCGACGTGATTGATCTTGCTCGTTTCGATCTCTCATCAAAGTATTCAAGAGGTTCCCTCTGGTTGTGTCTTGATTGGACTATTCATTTCTGCGCTCCCGACGCGGAATGTGTGTCTCTTTCTCGGTGGCTTGTAGTTGGGTGGGGGCATGAGAGCTGTGTCTTTCACGATGCTGTTGCCTGTCGCGCTTGGTGTTTTTACAAACGGGGTGCACGTATAGGAAGATATTCTGCTGGGAGGAGCTGCTTGTATGAGAGCAGGTGGCACGGTGTCCATCCACTCCTCTCCCTTCTTGCGGACGTTAGTCCAGGTGGTTCTCTTCTCTTCTCTCCGTATGGAATGGTTCGCGTGATGGATCGCATGGGACAACTGGATGACGAGTCAGCAACGTTTTGAATCATCCGATCCTCCATCACCTTCAGATACTGCAGCACGATGGCATCACTTCTCTTCAACATCTTCTCTCCCATCTCCGAGTGCATCTCTCCTCTCTCGATTGTTCTCTGGGGGGTGTTCCTTGTTGTGAACAACTCCGCACACAGCACAACGGAGTTTCGGAGTGCGGAAATCTCTCCCTCGAGGGAGTCACCGGAGTAACAGGGGTTTCGGTTCTTCTGCTCCTCATTAAGATGAGAAGTAGTTGGAAGGTTCCCGAGAGTAGTAAAGTTTCTTTACTATTGAGCAGAAGCCCGCCAGTTTCCAACTTGTGGATTATGAAGCAGCACGCATTTGGCCTGAAGAGAGCAAAAGGTGGCAGCCGGGCGGGGATATTTCGAGGACGGTGGCTGTTGAGGAATGGAATAGACCGAGGTGGCAGCTGAAACGAGTTCTAAATCGGATAGAGGCGTTCTCTAGGATGGGAGATTTCGATCGACAGTGGAGAATAGAGAGAATATTGGAAGAAGGGGTGATATGTTTGTCCGAATCGGTTTCCCTGAATGAGAAGCTGATCGTCAACCGTTGACGGTCCTACGAGGCACGAAATCCCTCCACCGTATCATCTTCCACATCTATCGCATATCCCACGGTCTCATAGTTCCATCTCGTCAGCTCCCACGTTGAGTGTCCTCTCACGGTCAGCTAGTCTCAAACGACGGATTGATTAGAGACCATTTGAGACTTGTGTGGCCGGGATTCGACTGTCACCAACCATCCGAATTTGATCGGGTTTCATTTCAAATTTCACAAAATCCTCGGTCACGGGTGTGATGAGCTTCATATAGACAACGAACAAACCACCAGATACACGCACCGCCACACACGCACGTCTTTTCATCATCATTAACATGTCTCGCCTCAGCAGCACCGTCACCACCACAGCTCCTCTCGTTGTGCCAACTCAGTCTGTCATCGTATCAGGAGTTCAACCTGTTCTCGTTCAGCAACCTATCGTTCAGAGAGTCGTCCAACAACCCATCATGGTGCAGCAGCCAGTCATGATGCAACCTACCGTAGTTCAGCAGCCCATCATGGTTCAACAGCCGGTGGTGCAGAGAGTTGTTCAGCAACCCATCTTGCAGCAGCAACCCATCATCCACCAATCTGTCATACAGCCCATTGTACAGCAGCAACCCATCGTACAGAGAGTCGTCTCGCATCAAGCGCCTGTGATGGTACAGCAACCCGTGGTACAGAGAGTTGTACAGCAACCAATCATCGTCCAGCAGCCCGTCACGATCAAACAGCAACCAGCCGTGGTGACACGGACATACACTAACTCTGCCATCCTCCCTGCACGATTAATGTGAAGAGATAAAGAAGAAGGAACCGACTATTGTATTGCAGTAGAGAATTACATGTGTAACGAATTGTCCCTTCTTGTCACAACGCTATTCCCGTGTAACCCGATCAGCACAAACAAGCGAAAGGATCATGGCGGAGAACCTCCCTTCCGATGTGAGTCAGTCCTATGCGCGACGACTGATCTTTCAAGATATGGCAACACATCATGTTATGTGGATTGGATGCAGTGGACATTACAAAGTTAAGTCAAGTCTGTCGATATCTTCACAGAGCAGTGCAACAACCAGTAGTGTGGAAGAAGTTATGGCAGAGGAAATTTGGAGACATAGAGCCATCAGTGGAATCACCAAAACCTACGAGAGCATCTGCTGTCGCTGAAGGCTCCTCTGTGTCAGCATCGGATTCACCCGAGGAACGTGTCCTCCTCGATTTCGAGCTGGAAGAATCCACACTGGCGGAGCGATATCACTGGATGCATCAATATCTGGTGACCACTGATCCCTTCTATAAGAGGCACGTGGAGTTCAGAGACAGTGGAGAGGAAACATGGGTGTGGGTGGGGACGAGAGACAACATCCTTCGAGCCGATCGGACTAACGTCCTTCGAGGACAGGTGTCGTATCTCTGTCATAAGCTTCTCTCACCTTCCATCCAGGTTTGGGTCAGGACGACACAAGAGACGGCACTCAATAATCTGACGCTGAGAGTCATCATGTTCTACGGACCACCAGACCCGACGAAGAAACTAGAGAAGAGGGTGATTTGCATCTTCGCGTATCATCCTGATCACATTGAAGGTTCTCTTCGATGAGAAAATTCCACTACATTGCCTAAAAATCCCAGCCGAATTCAAGAGTTTCGTGAGTGCTTCTCGTCTTTCTCTTCTCATGTTCACCTTGCACATCAGATGCTGAGGAGATACATTCCAGCCGGGAAGACGTGGAGGATCCCGTTTGTCGTACAGTTGAAAGCGATGAACGCGCCCGACACAATGGAAGACTGCCAGTGTGAGGATCTCGATCACATCTCGATCATCATCTCGATCACATCTCGATCATCATCGGTTTCGAACATCCTCCTCTCAAATTCATCATCTTCATCAACGGTCCATCGCTTCAAGTGTCTCCACACGCCGATGACTCCGTCATCATCGAGCATCGTGATCTCACCCTCCACAGTTGGTAAATACGGAAAGTGTTATCTGAGAGCATCTCTAGACAGTAAGATACCGATCCTCGCTCCCAAAGTCTTCGTCTTTCCCATGAAAGTGCGTCGCCCCCTCTCCCTCGATCCTGATCAGCTCATGACGCCGGAGAAGAAAACGGTGGTGAGTCCATCTACAACGCTGTAGATGGAGCTAAATACAATCAGGGTCAGAGGAAATGGTTGTGGATGAATCAATTCAACATCACGTTTGAATTGCACTTGAATCACAACACGTTTCAGCCGGGGTCGGCAATACCGATCAAATTCTTCGTTTTGAACGAGGCCAGACAACAGGTAAGATGATGACGTCATCAAGCGTCACAATGACGTCATTGGTAGGTGGCAGACATGAGGCAGTGGACTCTGGGATTGTACTTGACGCTGACGGATCCAACGACCCACACTGTGACGAATTCTCTTGTAGAAGAACATTATTTTGAGTCACAACTCAGTACAGAGGTGAGCATCATCATGATGCATCTTCCGCAATCATCAGCGTGATCAGCAACATGACATTGTGCAGACCTTCAAAAAGTATGAACTGAACGGCTTTCACATACCTCTGGTCTGCCCCAACGGCGACTTCATGTCACACTATCTTCGCATGCAATTGAGAGGACATCCTGCGAGCATGCAGGTGGATGTACCCATTCGTATCGTATCGGCTCGGCTTTGTCAAAGGTGCTCAACGACTCATCTTCCAACCACATCTCATTAATAAACGCATTTGCTGGCTGTGTGATAAGATTGTGATTCAAACACAATGACGCCATGCTGCACGAGTGTACTCTGATCGACTCCATCTGATGACATACAATCTTCATCACCCAAAAATGCCTAAACCTTGGCGAGGCAGTGTCGAGGAACAAGGAGCTGAACGGACTCCATTTTCCATCGTGCAGTCGAACGTGGCAGGATCAAATCATTTTGTGCCCCTAAACCACTAAGGAAGCTGCGCTCGCCACAAGGTGACCGGATGTCCTTCCGACTTCCCCGCGGCCCAATTTTCCTCGGCTTCTCGAGACGACCGATTTGGGAGTGGCAGGTCTGTCACCACAGACAGAAACCGCATCACAAGAACTACCATCACGAACTCGACGAATGACGATCCACGCTATATCACGGTGAGATGATGCGGATGAGCAGGATCGCGGCTGAACGGAGATTTAGAATGATCATATTGATGTGCATTCTCTCGAGTGTTGCGGGAGACGGATCGTTTGTATCATATGGAGACTACTTTTGGTTCGACTGGAATACAACGGATGGAAAGGTGAAGATCAACACTTGAATGTGATTGATGATCTCTGTAGCACCTCGATGTTACTATGTATGGGAGAACGAATGGATGGATATCATTCGGTCTCAATAAGTATGCCAGTGAGTAGTAGTTCCATTCCTTACGTTCCTCCTCACACCCATCTAGCCATGATGTGGATGGATCTATACACCGGATGGGTCGATGATACCACCGGACAAGTCTATCTCTACGACAGGTGATTCATCCGCTACCATGCTGCAGATTGAATTCATCCAGTTGGTCCACCGGATACCCCATACCGGCTATGGACACTTATCTGGGTGGCACTTCTGATGTTACCATCCTATCTGGATCGCAGGTGCTTCTTTTTCATGATGCAACTTGAAATGACCTCACCAAAGGAGAATGGCATCACAAAGATCAGCTTTCGCAGACCACTCATCACCAACGATGATGCTTACGACTATCAAATCCATAACGACACGAGTGAGAAAATTTTCATCGAGTCATCACGGTGACCGCACACAGAGTTATACGTACTCTACGCGTTCGGGGCAGAAGACGGAAACGTTCCGGAGAATTCTACCAGTGAGATCATCTACCGACAACATCAAGGATATGCCAAAGGTCAATCAAGTAAGTCCTCAACCATCATCATCATCTGCATCTTCATCTGCATCTTCACCATCATCACAGACTGACATACAACAGCACAAGCGGAGTGGATCATGCAGCCCTCCATTCGTACCGAAGTCAGCAACGCCACCCAGACGACTCTACCATCCTCTTATCCTCCCTCCTCTTATCCTCCCTCCTCCCAGCCTCCCTCCTCCTATCCCACCACTGACAGCTCCACCTCTCAAAGTCTCACGGCCACGACAAATTCCCCGGAACAGACCTCGATCCCGGGAAGATTCTCCACGGGCGGCTTCACGTTAGAATGGAACATGAACGACACTTTTGTCAATTTCACCATGTCTGCTCTCACCGATGGCTGGGTACTCATTCGATCTATATTTAGATCTGACCCATTGTAGATCGGCGTAGGTTTCAACGACGTCAATGTGATGAGTAAGGGAGACATGATCGTCGGGTGGGTGGATTCACACGGTAGAGGTCACCTGCACGATCAATACAGTCCCAACGAAGATATGCCTCAGAACGATTCAGGTGAGACTTTCCTCCGATATCTCTACAAAATTTCTCTGACGATTCCTGTACCATTCTCAGAGATATACATCTGACTCGTTGTAGAGTATGGGGGTGTTAACGATGTGGTGCTGTACGAGGCAACCCGTATCGATGGTCTGTTGAAGATACGATTTGGACGTAAACTGGTCACCGGGGATGCAAAAGATCACGACATCATCGATAAGAACTTGTACATCCTCTGGGCCTACGGAGGAACTTTCTCAGAAGATTCCACGAAGAGGGGTACACCGGTGAGTGACGTCTACAACGATGTAGATGAGAGATCTGACGTCAATGCAGTGGTACGGATTACACAGTGAGAGGGGAGGTAACAGCATCAACTTGATGACGAAAGATGACGTCATCATCATTCCCACCGAAACCCCCCGACGATTCGATCCCGGACAAGTCCTCGTTGTCTCCTTCTGTTCCATTCTTATCCTCTGGTTCTTCTACCGCTGCATCCTCTTCTTATCACCCATTCGAATCGACGAGGTGCATCTCTCGTTGAATTGCGCCGATCGCATCAGTCTGATCGTTGTAGGGAGAGAACGAGCTCATCTGTATGGAGGACGTGGAGAAATCGAAGGAGAAGACATTACCTTCAAAGACGTACAAGCCGATACCTCACGGCTCGAATATCTACCACGTGATCAATGGTGATGACGTTATCATTTGTGGGAAGTCTCAATGTCCGTCAGGGTACAGGAGAACGAGAATATTCCGCACGCAAGTCACTGTGGAACAATTTTTCATCTTCTTCGTGTTTCTGTTGATCAACTTTGCCTCTCTGTGGACGGTGAGACGTAACTTGTGACCTATCTCACGCACTCACGAGTGACAGGTACCCCTATCTCAATGGAGCGGAGAAACTCTGGGAACTCTCATCGCAGCGAATCTATTTATAGTCATCATCCCCGTGACCCGCAACAGCCTCTTGGTCCTCCTCACCGGAATTTCTTTCGAACGTTCGGTGAATTTTCATCGATGGGTGGGCAGAACCATCTTCATCCTGGTCGTCTTTCACTTTGGCTTGATCCTTCGCTCGTGGAGCAATAATGGAATCGATATCAATTATGAGTTGTTCAATACGAACGATCCGTCCAATTTATATGGATTCATCGCGTTCGTGACGATTATCTTCATCACATTGACGAGGTGAAGATCTTCACGTCATCATCATCATCACCATCGGTGTCTTCAATCACATGGCGCGATCGTGACCATCGTGATGTCATCTGATCATTCTCAGTCTTCCTTTCATTCGCAGGAGACTATGGGAGGCCTTCTACATCTCTCACTTCTCTTTCGTCCTCGTGCGTATCATCTCCCCTCCATCCTCTCACCCTTCCAGGTCTTGATCTTCTCCTGCCTCCACAACCCGAAAGTGACGCCTTACGTTATCACTGCCTCCGCTCTTTATCTCATCGATCGCTTCTTTCGATTCCTGTGGGGCTCGTTCGTAACCGAGACGACGCAATTCAACCGGAGAGGTAAGGGAGGAGTGGTCAGAGTCAGCTTTAAAAAGAGTTTCTTCATGGAGAAGGTGTGGGAAGATGTCAAAGATTTGTGATGAACATGGAGCTGACGTGGTGCAGGTCAGCAGCCAGAGAGTTGGGCAGTACGTGTTTGTTAACTTTCCGGCTATCAATCCGATGACGTGGCATCCTTTCAGTATCTCATCTGGAACGCATGTGAGTGGACATGATGTCCATGATGATGACGTTGATCATGATGCAGGAAGATGAGATAGAAATCAACGTCAGAGAGTTGGGAGGATTCACAAAACGGTTGGGAGAGAAAGGTGATATTCCGATTGAATTAGTGTGATTCACACCTGCCAGCTGACAAACAATCGTCCATCTACGTTCGTGTAGACGGTCCCTATGGAAACATCGACACCCATTTGTATCGCTATCCCGCACTCGTTCTCATCGTGGGCGGCATCGGTATCACTCCGGTGAGCTCTCCTCATCCTCTTCCCCTCCATCACCATCCTCATCATCATCTCAACCATCACGTGCGCTCAACATCTTCTCATCATCAACACAGGCTCTCGGCATACTCCGTGACATCTACCGAAAGACGACAAAATCTGGAGAAGACAAAGTGGTTCGTCACTGCTTAGAATCGATCTACCTCGTGTGGACCGTGCAGACGACGGAGCAGTACCACTGGTTCAAAGAAGATCTAGACGAGATCTCTGAGATCGCCATCCATCCCAATTTACCTCAATTGGTCCGACGAGTCCACGTGACGAGATCGTCTGATGATGATGTGTTCTCTGGCAGGTGGAGATGACGATGATGGAGGTAGAGGATGACGATGAGCAGGCACACGTCTGGTCGGCCCGATTTCGGTGCATTGATGGAGGAGATGATGGAGAAACATGAGAAGGTGGCCAAGGGGGTGTTCGCATGTGGGCCAGATGCGATGACGAGGGACGTCTGGCAGGAAGTCGCGAGGAGAAACAAGAGGGGACAGTCCTTCTTCGTCCATGCGGAGACGTTCAAATTGTAAAGGATCGAATTCTATAGAAATACATTTCGTGTAGATATCGATCTTCATTTGTTCGTCATCGTGACCTCCTCTTCGTAGTGCCCCCTCATCTGCCGGTGATTCTCGTATTCAATGAAGAACATTGATGAATTCCATCCGCTTTCTCGTTACGAGAGCAACGAGCTCCATGGACAAGCGCACGTCAGTACTTTTGGAAATGAAATCTTAACCCTTGTCCTTTAGCAACGGAGAACTCCGACATTTAGCCTCCAGCGCTCAAAATCTCTCAAATTGTGCTACCACGTGGTGTTATTCCAACCATAGGGTGAGTTTTCCAAACAGATCCACCGATGACATAAATACTTTTAAAGCGCTATCTTTGGTAACTGAATTACGCATTAATCAGCACCATGGCTGCATGAGGCGCCTTCCCTCTAAGGTCTTTCCACTAAGTTCTGCTCTGTGCGCTATCTGTGCACCCAAACAGAAAATCAGAAGACAGCACACACAGAAGATAGAGATGACGCAGGCCATCGTGAGTCATCGTTCGCTATCATCCCCGTTTTTTAGAGGCTGATCGTCTCAGACTATGAACGGTCCAGACTTTCCTTTTCCATACGATGAATTTCTATCACACACTGCTGGTCTCGGCCAGATACCTTCATCAGTTCACGGCACAGAAGTCGCCATCGTCGGAGGCGGTCCAGCTGGTATCGTCGCAGCTCTTGAACTTTTAAAGATGGGACTGCGACCGATCGTCTACGAGGCCGATCGATTGGGCGGGAGGATGCGATCAGAGCGCTTTCCTGGCCTCCCCGAAGACGTCGTGGCCGAGATGGGAGCCATGAGATTTCCTCCAGCTTCAACTGCATTCTGGCATTATGCCAACAAAGTCCAACTGAAGACACACACTTTTCCAAACCCTCTGGGAGAGGGAGCTCCCTCCACCGTAGTCAATGTGAACGGACGAGTCCATCACGTCAACACGTTGCAAGATCTTCCACCCATCTACCAAAAGGTTGCGAAAGCTTGGGACGCCGCTTTAGACAGAGTCCAACATCAAGAGATGCAGAAGGCCCTCGCAGAGCGAGATGTGAAGACCATTAAGACCATCTGGAACAAGATCGTCGCCGAGAGAGATAATCAAGGATTCATCGCTTTCTTGTGTGAGATGACTGGCTTCAAGTCATTCAAGACGAGAGAGCTATTTGGGCAAGTGGGTTTCGGTACTGGTGGCTGGGACACAAGTTTCCCAGACTCCATCTTAGAGATCCTTCGCATCACGTACACCGCCGCCGATTGCGATCACAGAGGCATCATTGGAGGATCCGATCAACTGTGTCTGAAGTTGTGGGAACACGAACCGGAGAACGTAACCCACTGGGAGAAAGGCACCAGCTTGGCTTCACTCCACGAGAACCGAACTCCTCTACCTGCTGTCACGGCCATGCATCGCACGGCCGATGGACACATCGCCATCACAGACGTCACAGGGACGACAAAGACATTTTCCACAGCAATCTTCACGGCCCACAAGTGTCTCCTCTTACACAAGATCGATTGTGACCCTCAACTCTTCTCCAACGACATGTGGACATCGATCGAGAGGACGCATTACCTGGCATCGGCCAAGTTATTTGTCCCCGTAGATCGAGCCTTCTGGAGAGACAAAGACCCGGTCACAGGACACGACATGATGAGCATGACTCTATCGGATCGGATGACGAGAGGCACTTATCTCGTGGAGAGCCCATCCAACCCCGACGGCCCCGCCGCCATCTGTCTCTCTTACACGTGGACCGATGATGCCGTCAAGTGGAGATCACTCACCCCACACGAGCGACTCAAAGTGGCCCTCAACGTCTTAAAGAACATATACCCCAACACCGACATCGCCTCTCACATCATCGGAGAGCCCATCTCCATCTCGTGGGAAGACGAGCCCAATTTCTTGGGTGCCTTCAAAGCCAACCTGCCCGGTCACTACCGCTACCAGCGTCGTCTCTTCAATCACTTTTACCAAGCGGACATGGAGGTTCATCATCGCGGCCTCTTTATCGCCGGAGATGACGTCTCGTGGACGGCAGGCTGGGCAGAAGGAGCCGTTCAGACTGGACTGAATGCTGTTTGGGGAGTCATGAACCACTTGGGAGGAGCGACACACGCGGAGAATCCTGGACCGGGTGACCTCTTTGAAGAGATGCAACCGGTGGCCTTGGAGGAAGAAGAACCCGAGGAGGCAGACGGGGACGACAGATGCAACCCTTGCGGCTCGACGTGAGAGTCAGAGTGTATAACACGAGGCACCATCGAGTGATGGTCTGTATAAATCAATTTTGTCTGGATTTTCATTTATAGTCTCGTTTTAGAGAGAGCGCATGTGTACAGTTGTGTTTATTTTCCAAAGCCCATGGGCAGGCCGAAATCGGCCAGATCGGGATCGAGCCCCGCCAGTTGCTCTTTTTTCGCCTCTTCTTTCTCTCTCTTGGCTCTCTCCTTCTCTTCTTTTCTCTGGGCTTTGAAGGCTTCGAGAGACTCTGCCTGCTCTTTCCTCTTCTGTTCTTCTTCCCTCTTCATCCTCTGGAGTCGCTCATCCGACGTCTCTTGTTTCTGTACCACTGGTTTAACGGGTGTGATACCTGACTTATGTCACATCGTCTCTTGTGATCATCATGTGATCAACGTCATATCATGGCGGACATTAATGATGACAAATGTGATGGAGGGAATGTGTATGTCTCACCCTGCGAAGTCTTTCCTGCGGCAAGTTTGGCACGGACACCACCCAATGTGGCTCTCTCTGGTCGTTGTGATGTACCCATCATTCTCTGATCTGAATGAAAAGATGAGGAAGAGAAGACATGGTGAGATCTCACGATTTCTTCCGTTGATGTGATCTAGCCAACTGATTGAATCCTTCATCTGACAATCACAAACATCGCAGAAAAAAGGAATCTTAGAGACAGTAGCTCCGTCAGCTCCTGTACTGTGTACCTGTCGTGTCTCAGTGGACGATGGAAGATGTCTGATGCTGTATGGATTGTGTAAATGTACTCACGACTGATTTTCCAACGACGGCGTCAATGTTCAAATCATCTGCTCTAGCTGAAAGTGGCTTCAATCCACCAGCAGGCATGGCAACCTTCTCTATCGACTCGATCAGGTCAATCTTTCACCGACATCATATTCACTCCTCTTCTTCTTGAATTCCTCCAACTCAGGCACGTCTGCTGCCTGAGCAACTCTGTCTTCTGCCTTCTTCTGATATGCAACCTTGTCCCATGTCTTGCGGACAGTCTGTACAACTCCTGAACCCTATTCTACTTCAGCTCTCAACCACGTCTCTCCCTCTACCTTCTTCTCTGACATGATTCGATGTGATGTCCACGGTTATCGTCCCGTTGTAGTTGTGCAGCTCACCTGTCAAATACACCGAGAGCTCTCGGTGCGGGGAAGGCCTAACAGCAGGAACACGACCAGATTTAGGACGTAAAGCAGAAAGAGAACCTCCCCCAGCTTACCCTGAAATATGGAAGGTTCGTTCTCTGACAGTTCCCTCCTTTCGTCTACTTATGGCAAAGACTTTCCATTCTTCCTCTGTTGACTGCACGCAATTCTTTATAGCAGCCGGCTACCTATACGAATGCTATAGGCCCCAACAGCATCCAAAGTGTGGTCATTGTCACAGACAGGTTCTATACTTGGAGGGAAGGAGAAAGAGAGAGAAAACTGGAAGCTGACAGGCCGCCGATAAAAGTTCCTTGACCCGCAGGGGAACCACTCAAGACGACCCGCCAGACGGAGATCAGATCAGCCACATCAGAGAACGGGAGAACACCATGGGTCACGGAGTTGTACCGATCGATGAGCCCGCTCTAGCTCGCATTCAACTTCAACCGAAGGCATCGAAACTGTTGGGCGTGGACCGCTCGCAATTGAAGGTGATGGATAGACTGGGATTGGACCCTCAACAGTTGCTCACCGCCAGAGAAGAGCAATTGGATCACTCTGAAGCTCTTACGAGGAGGTACGGAATCGTTTTGGAATGCAACATAATTCTTCAGATGGATTGACTCGTTCCAGAGAGAGGGAGCAACAAGCATGGCAACTTCATCGCCCTTGTGCTAAGGCTCGCGCGATGCTCGGCTTCAATCCTTCCGATAGAAAGGCCATGGACATTTTGGGCATCGATGACTCCGCTCTTCAGCGCGCTAAACGCCTCCATTCCCTTTTAGAGTACACAAGATCGAGACCTCTCGATTCTCTCCCTGCGTGAGGATTTCTTCTTATCCGTTTCAGTCGCAGAGTTCTAACGCCCGTGCAGAGGTTTAGACAGAAAGAGATTGAGAAAGGCCTTCCAGTGGTTGGGCATTGCACCATCTCAACGAAAAGTCATGGATCGTCTTGGTCTGGACGATTCAGATCTCAGACGTCTCCAAAAAGAGGTGATTGTCCATCTGCTGCTCACATTCGATCGAATCCATCCCTCATGTCCATTCTCTTATGTGACACAGGAGGATCAACGATACCTCGAGTTTTGTGAGCAAGAGAGAAGGACAGAGAGATACATCCATAGAAAGGATGCACAGAAGGCATTCAGAAGGCTGGGTGAAGACCCTGTAGTCCACAAGTTGAAGCATCATCTCGGGGTAGAGAAGGCACAGATCGAGAGACAAGTGAGGAGATGCACGACCGTCGCGCGAGACTGACCGTGATGAACAGGTCTATGTCCAGATGGGATTGCCTCTGTGCGACAACGAGCTGAAAGCAGAACAAAGATGAAATGAGAAAATGTATATATAAAGAGGAAAGAAGTAGATGGTGTTCGAGGTGTCCACAGAATCAGACGCAGTCCAATCCATGTTCATCTGAAATCATGATGTTTGAATTTAAAGATTCTCCCGCCAGTTCGTGTTTTCAATCCCGAACATCGATGGATCATGTTGCAGACACCAGTGGAAGACAGAAGAATACGTAGGTTGGATGAGGAAGTCATCAATCGTGTGGCTGCAGGGGAGATTCTGCACGGACCGGTCAATGCAATCAAAGAGATGTTGGAAAACAGTTTGGATGCAGGATCGACCCAGATCAACATCACTGTTACAGATGGAGGAGTGAAGATGATCCAGATTCAAGACAATGGACATGGCATCAAGGTGATTCGACAGAGTCGACAGGATCTTAAACATGAGTTAGAAGGAAGATCTTCCTCTCGTATGTGAACGATTCGCCACTTCCAAACTTCGAGAATTTGAAGATCTATCCTCTATGACGACATTTGGCTTCCGTGGAGAGGCATTGGCCAGCATCAGCCACGTCGCACACGTCACTATCACTTCGATGACGAAAGATAGGCCATGTGCTTTCAGGTACTAACATGCTGACCATACGATGATCATCTGACCCATGAAATAAGATGCCAGTACGCTAGCGGAAAGATGATCTCTGATCCTAAAGCCACCGCTGGATTAGTCGGCACCACCATCCACATCGAAGATCTCTTTTACAACTGTCTATCTCGCAGAAAAGGATTGGGCACATCATCAGAAGAATTTCACAAGATATCAGACGTGAGCCCCTCACATCTCATCTTGTTTCAATGACCATCCATCTCATCTCACACGATGTCCAGATGGTCTCACGATACGCCCTGGCGAATCCATTCGTCTCCATCTCTCTCAAAAAGGTGATGTTTCCCATCCTCCCATCTCATCTCCATCATCCATCCCTTCTCATCTTCTCAGATGGGTTCGAAGACGCCCGCCGTGTGTACCTCGGGAAGTGGAGTGGTGTCTAACAACATCGGCGCACTATTTGGCGCGGACATTTCACCCGATCTACTTCACGTCCACTACGAGGAGACCACCCTCACGACAAGCACGGGTACCGCCACCTTCGAGGCTGAGGTGAACGATGGTCGACACCACGCGGTCGACATTTCAGAGTCGATGTCTCCTCACGGTCAACAGATGTACGCTACGAATCCGAATTATAATTCGAAGAAGAACATTTTTGTCTTGTTCATCAACGAACGGCTGGTGTCATCCACCACCATCAAGAAGGGTCTATTGTCCGTCTACAATGAGTATCTTCCCAGGGGCACACATCCCTTTCTCTACGGTGATCACGACATCGTGATGACGTGTGATGACATCATCAGTGAAATTGAAGGTACCACCTCAGAGTGTGGACGTCAACATCAACCCAACGAAATCTGAGGTGAATCTCTAAATATCTTCACGTCTGACAGCCACAGGTGAGGATGTTACACGAGCAAGACATCATCGCTGCCCTCCGTACACGTCTCAACGACAACCTTCTATCCTGTGGTACCAGTCGGACCTTCAACAGTAAGGTGATGGATCGGCTCGTTGTAGAACGATCCGTTCACCGAAGCAGAGATGCGATATGGTGGACAAGGCGGAATACCTGCGAGGAGAGGTGGAGCTCACGAAGAAGAGATCGAGTCTTCGACCCAGTAAGAAGATCAGAACGGATGATAAGAGCAGACGATTGGGAGAATTCCCTCCCTTCTCAGATGCCTCTCCCTTCCTCGAAACGGCTCGAGCCAAGGTGAGCCTCTATGAATCTTCTGAGATCTTTCTGAACATTTTCCACGATATTTCCTTCGTTCTGTACATTTCTCACATGGAAGCAGAATAAGGAAGAGACGTTCGAGAGGGTAGAAGGTAGGCTAGAGAGTGTCAACCATCTGGTCCATTCGTTCACAAGCCAGATCAACACCGGTGAGGGTGATGACGTCATCACACGTCATCACACGTCATCACACGTCATCACACGTCATCACACGTCATCACACGTCATCACACGTCATCACACGTCATCAGGGTTGTCCGACATCTTCTCCTCTTCCGTCCTCGTCGGTCTCGTCGATTCAGAATTCATCGCTCTACAACACAAGACGTACCTCTACCTGGCCAACCTGAGACATCTCAAGTGACAACACCGACGTAGTCTATCATTCTGACGTCAGCAGGACCCTCTTGTTCTATCAGCAGATTCTCGTTCGTTTCTCGAAGCTGGATGATATACATCTAGGGGAGGGACTACCTGTGAGAGGTCTATTGCAGGAATATAGAAGACATGCATCTGTGGAGGGTGAAGGAGAGATGGAGACATTAGAGGACATGTATGTACGTGTCTTCTGTGATGAAACAAAGAGAGATATGTTGTCCGAATATTTCTCCATCGAGGTGGGACCGTCCATCTATAACGAGACCGACGAGCGTTGTAGATCGACGAGGAGGGAATCTTGAAGAGGTTACCTCAGATCGTTCCTGGACATACGCCACCGTTCGATCTACTTCCCGCCTTTATTTACAGTCTGTGTCTCGATGTAGATTGGACGGAAGAGCTGAGGTGCATCGACAGCCTGACCAGAGTCATCGCAGAGTGGGAGAAGGATTTTGGCGGGAGATCTGAAGATGAGGACAGATTCTACGCGGGAGAGAGGGCGGAGGAAGAAGAAGAGAAGGTGGTGGAGAACGTTCTCTACCCTGCTATCAAGTCTGTTCTCAAGGTGCATGATGTTGATGGAGATGAGCTTCTGAACGTGAGCAGCCGACAGAAGAGTTGATTGAGAATCGTTCCATCTTGCAGATTGCTTCTATGGAGAAATTGTATAAAGTGTTTGAGAGGTGTTAATTCTCCTCTGGTATCCATCCAGGAGAATAAGATTCTCGTATCTTTTAAAATCAATCTACAAACAGAAGATGCAGAGCGATCGGGGGGATATAGATCTATAGCAGGTCAATAGAGGAGTCAAATTCTGAACGACTCCGTGTATTTTATTCTGAACGACTCCGGGCATTTTTCTGAGGAACGCACCACTGCCTTTCGTCGTCAGATCGGAAGGTGTTTGTCTCATTTCCACATCAGACGCATACCATGGATGAACATACACTCAACGGTATCCTCTCGAGTTATGACATCACGTGGCTCATCCTCAAGATGTCGCTGAGCGAGAGAGGAAACAAGGAGAGAAGAGAGAGAACGAGAAAGACTGGCATCGTTACCTTTCGTCTCACGTGTCATCTTTGGAAGGACATCGGTGAATCACTTCTCATTCTCGCCCACTCAATCTCCCAGTGAACACCTTCACTGACTCATTTACCTACGACCTGCAGACCGCCCTGACGAAAAAGCTACAACACTCCATCGGCTTCCTCGTGCAGCTGCGCATCCCTCTCAGAGGCAATCCCCTACAATACATCTTTCGACACTATGATTTCACACCAGACATCGTCAACATCATCCGAATCCTTCTGGACGATCCACAGATCGATCCATCGCTGAACCATCATAGGGGCCCTGCGAGAAGCTTGCAAGAGACAATACACCGAGGTCATCAAGATGCTGTTGGCCCACCCCAGAGTCGATCCATCAGCACGAGACAGCGAGGCCATCCGTGTGGCCTCCACCCAAGATGATGAAGACGCCGTACGATTGCTCTTGGAGGACCCTCGTGTGGACCCATCTGCCAACCACAACGAAGCCATCCGAAAGATATCCATGAACAGACGCGATCGTTCATGGAGGACGATGAAGCTTCTATTGGCCGACGCTCGCGTGGACCCATCAGCGGAAGACAACGAGGCCGTGATAGAAGCATCTCAGATTGGTGCTTACAAGAAGGTAGAGTTGCTCTTGTTGGACAGCCGTGTAGATCCATCGGCGCAGAACAATCTGGCTTTACGAAATGCGGCAATCAACAGACACGACGAAGTGGTACGGTTACTAATGGCTCATCCTCGAGTGAATGCAAGCGATCGAGACAACGAAGCCATCCGAAGTGCGGCTCGACAAGGTCACAGCAGAGTAGTCGATGTACTCCTGAGAGACCCTCGTGTGAATCCATCTGTAAGGGACAACGAGACAATGAGGGAGGCATCTGCAGGAGGACATTATGAAGTCGTACGACTGTTACTCGCCGATTCAAGAGTCGATCCATCGGTACGAGATAATGAAGCCATACGAAGGGCATCGATCAGCATGGCCAACTCTGCTCCCGACACGGTGGAAGCACTGATGGACGATCCTCGTGTGGATCCAACTGCCAACGACAACGAGGCGATCCGATTGGCATCCGCTTATGGTTACCATGAGATTGTAGATGTGCTATTAGACCACCCCAGAGTTGATCCGTCAGCGAGAGACAACGAGGCCTTCCGAGTGGCTATGAAAGAGAGGAGAGATCAAGTAGTTCTACTGCTATCAGACGATGAGAGGGTCACACCATCAATCGATGAAAACGATGATATCACAGTGGACCTTGGTAGGAGAGACACCGAGGTGGCACGGCTTCTCATCACTTACTTTCACGCGGATCCATCTGCCTACGACAACCGCGCCATCGTAGAAGCATCCATCAGAGGGAACCTCTCATTGGTACAATTACTACTGGCTGACCCTCGTGTGAACCCGGCAGCTCAAGATAACCTGGCTATCTGTAGGGCATCGTCGATTGAGATCGTACGACTTCTCTTGAAAGACCCTCGAGTGAACCCAGCTGCATCCGACAATTTTGCCCTCCGGTCGGCGTCAGCCAATGGTAACAGGAATAAGGTGGAAGTGCTATTGGCCGATGCCAGAGTCGACCCATCGGAACGAAACAACGAAGCCCTACAACATGCAGCCAGATCTGGCAGTAGACAAGTCGTACAGATGTTATTGTCCGATCAACGTGTGGATGATGCATTTGATTACCACGAGATCGCAAGTTATGCAAGAAGTACTGAGATCTCAGAGGTCCTATTGGCTCATTGGTTGGCCAAAAGAGGAAGTATCCCATCAGTAACGGGAAGATAAATAGTTCAGGCTCTCGCGATGTGATGTCTACGGTTATTTGCCATTTTCCCCGAGGAAATCGGCCAAAAAACGAATTAATTAGCGAATTTATATCTTTTTTTATGTTCATGTTCATGGATCGTATTCCTCTTTACCTGCAGTGTTTTTGTTCAGATAGCTTCGAGCTACTTTTTACAATTTTATCTTCGATATCCTTATTTTGTGTCCCTTATGTATCACAGTAAACTCGAATTTCTCATCACTCTGCTGATCTAGGTGATCTTTTAATGGTGTCGATGGGGGCGATGATGAATTGCTTTTTTTCTCAGATTGTCGCATCGGGCAAGTTGAACACCTAGATGATGACAATGACGATCGAAATGATGAAGATGAAAGGTGTGATGACTAACATAATGCGAACAGATTGAATCATCCTCTTATTGGCTACTTTTCGCCAAACGTGTGATTTTATCCTGTCCTCATCGATTTGACGTCGCTTTCCATGTGCATCCGCTTTTTCCCTCTCGTCTTCTTCTTCTTTCCTTATCCTTGAGCACAAAGGAGGGATTCTCCGGTCTTTTCGTTGTGATGGCAGGATGGGACCTGTCAACGAGAAGACCGTGGATCTGTACAGGAGTCCTAAGTCCGTTATGATTTACCCTCTCATTCCATCTACATTCAAATCATTCTCCTCTCACCTCTCTTCTCATCTTCGCTCCTTCGTCCGAGATCCTCGGTGGCTTTGAATTTGTAGGGAAGTTGTCCTCTCCCATTCCTTGCAAACGTCGTTCGCGCTATGATCCACGAGAGGACGCCTGATGGCCTGCAGAAAAAATGTACGAGAGGAAAGGTCCAGGTGTATCTTCATCAGCGATATTGAGGAGCTCACTTGATAGTCCGTAATATTGATGACAAGCCACACATTATGCTTGAAAGCCATAACACCCTCTTTCGATGTCGGTCCTTTATTGTCAAGCGTGTTCTGTCATCTTTCATCGTTGAGGACGTATTCATGTTTCAGATTCTCTCTTGTCTTGAGATAAGCCGGTCTCTTCTCGATCCTCTTCAACCACTCCTCGATTCTCTTCCATCTGCCCTCTCCCTTCGATGCGACCACCTTCAGAAGCACGAGCTCGCATGAGAAGCACAGGGCGATGTCGGCCGCAGTGAAATCTTTCCCGCAGATGTAAGGGCCCTCCTTCAATGCATCCTCGATCAGATCGAGGTCCTTGTGAATGTTGATGGACAGAGACTGGGCGATGTGATCTACGGCAGCGGCATCTTCTGGTCGGGAGAACCATTGGTTATAGATGCCCGGGAGAACGTGTAGCATGACTGACTCTGAAAAGTCGATCCATCCAATGACTGCCGTTCTCCCTCTGAAGTCCTTGGTTCCCGGCAATAAGACGGAATCAGGTGCATAGCGTTCCAGGATGTACTGCATACAATTGCCACTCTCGAAGATGATGAATTTCTCTTGACCTTCTTCTTCCACGACGAGGCAGGGTGATTTGCCGAAAGAGAAGCCCGAGTCTTTCGACAGCTCAGGTACAGCTTTCTTTCCATTGATCCGGGAATAGTATCTCTGCTCAACTGGTGCATTGATCTCGTGGATCAGCCAGGAGACACGGAAAGAGCGTGAATTTTCGAGGTTGAAGAGGGTGACGGTCATAATGGTCTGATGTGAATAAATGAGCTGGCCCGACAGGATCAATAGGTCACGTGAAAACACATCACCCACGCATTTTCCGAGGCCTTCATCCTTCGGTGACGATACTACGTAAGATCTGATGTCTCACATACTCGCAACGATCATCGCTCCCCACAATCGATCGTATATCGCATCTTCCATTATTATCCGAAGCGAACCTCTGTTCTTGAGGTTGACCTTCATAGAAACAGAAGTGTTTCAGAGCAGGATGCCCTCTATTCCATGAATCATAGCTGATTGAATATACCCACCTCCTTCACCTGAAATCTCCGCTGTGGAAGATCCCAGTTACGCTCGCGTGGATCTCGTGGAAAATTGCACAAACGAAAACGCCAGCTGACCACTTTTCAACCAACCAAAACAGACAAACACGATGAACGTTCCATTCAACCCTGCCACCGCCCCCATCGCCTCCACCACCTACGACAGCAGAGCCGCCACCACTGGTCTGCACGCCCAGCCTGCCCTCTACTCCACATCTGCCGTCCCCAACAACTACGGCACCTACTACCAATACGAGAAAGCACCCAAGACCGTCATCTCTGGCAGCCACCAGGGTGCTCAGGTGTCTCAGACTCAAGTCCCACAGAAGAGACAAGGATTCTTCGGTAAGGTAGAATCCATCCTGCACAGAGGAGCCGAGCAGCTCGGCGTCGGTACCGATACACAGAGCCGATGGGCCATGTTCGGCATCAACGAGCCTCTCTTCGCTGAGTTCCCCTGCAAGGTCGCCAACGGCACCACATACAACCGTGGATACGGATTCGTCTCTGCCAACCACTTCGCCTTCTCTTCTTTCACCGATGGACAAGGACAGGCCATCAAGGTGAGACGATCGAATCGTTCGACGTCACGATGGATGATTTCTGATACCAATGGCAGTTCCTCATTCCCCTGAGCCAGATCGCCCACATCAACCAGGCCCAGAGAGTGAAGAGCACCGCCCAGGGTGGACTTGTCTTTGCCCCCATCACATCGGCCGCCATGAGACCCAACGCCCTCCAGCTGATCACCAAGGACAACCAGCTGCACCAGATCTTTGGACTGAAGCAGACCGACAACGTCTACAATGTTCTGAGACACTCTATGGCCACACAGCAGGGTGCTTACCCCGCCGCTGCCACCGGCTACCCCGCCGCTGCTGCCCCCACTCATCTGGTCTAAATCTGTGTCGTGTCCATATAAACTCAGATCGATCGAAACAATTCATCTCATTTTGGATTGATTTGATCTTCTGCGTCTGACCGATTCGGTATCAGAAACAGACGCGAGCCGATGATAGAGATGGCGGTGTGTGAGAAGACGCGAGGATTGTGCGGGCAGTGTCGTTGACGTTGGTGTGATTCAGAATAAACTCGTTCATTTTACAAACGGCCTGAGAAGGATATTTTCCTCTGGCCCTTCAACATCACCACCATGACCGATACGCAGCAGCGGACAGTATCTCCAAACGGGATCGAAGCAGAAGGAAGTGCTCTACCTCCAACCTCCCTCCCACTATCGGGACAGGTGATGCATCGTAATCCGCCTCCAAGTATTGGATTTGGAGGTGTTCATTCTGATAATCGAACAGACGGATCAGATTTCAGTCTATCAGAGCATGGTGAAAATGCTGGACGACATATCTGAGAAGATCACGAAGGCGAGAGAGGCAGCACATAGTACAGAGATGAGAGCCGTATTGAAAGCTTCGAAGATGCCGCTCGGCATAGAAGATATCACAGAGAACGAAAAGGGTGCATTTTTTGAAGAGATTATCCACTTTCTGCGACCATTTATGGACGGTGAACATCACAGTGATCACATTGTCTTTTCTAATCGAAGGAGATCTGCTGGACCAGAAGGTGCACAATCACGAGCACGGATTACAGACTGTGATCAACCTTTTAAAGAATCACTTTGAGCGTCGAGCAGACGAGAAGAAGAATCTGATGAAGTTGATTGGTGTAGAACGACTGGTCGTCCCCACCATTCTCCTCGATCTCCCCGCAGAGATCATCTTGGCCTGTATCCTCTGTCTTCATCTTCTCTCTCCAATCTATTCTATTCTTCTTCACTCGATCAGACAACAAGATGGAAGAGGAGGATCCATTAGTGGCTGTCTTTCGTCTCCACCCTCTCATCGGTGAAGAAGTCTACAAATTTGGTCTCTTTCTCGACCGCTACGATACCAACAAAGAGGTGAGCCGATCATCACATCGTCCACGGCCCATGTTCAATCATGTCAGGTCATCTGTTCTCTCGTGTGGAGTCTCGTGGACAACATGGTTATCTTTCTGCCTCAAGTCGGCTTAAATCCTTATCCCATCTGTTGGCTGTGTGAGAAGCATTTTGGAGTCTATACGTGTTCGAAATGTGGCGTAGCCAAATACTGTTCGAAGACTTGCCAAGTTCAAGGATGGACGGTGAGATGATGATGACGATGGTGTCCATCTGATGATGATGCAGTTGTCACACAAGGCGAAATGTGCAGAGATGCAGCGGCTTGTGAAGGAACATTCTTGTGTGGTGTTCACGTGAAGGAGAGAGGGCATTGTATCGCAACGATGGACAGGCCTCAGGTAGTGCAGCCTCTGTATATTTTCACATCCCCTGTATAAACAAACTCGTCACTATTGAAAAGATGAAACGTCACACGATATGTTCATTGTGGTTTCAAACTCATCTTCTTCACTTTCTCATAGCACAACATTGTTATTACACTGAAGCACGCCTGGTTCAGAGCCCTAGCCTGGCAGCCACGAAAAAAGCCTCTTACGCCTGTGATGATCGTGTCAGGATGATGATCATGATGATGGTTTCAAAGATGATGATCATGATCATGATGATGTTCTCACCCTCCCGACTCATCAGATCACGATACACCCACTTGATGCTCGGTGAAACTTTCTCCTACTCTTCTCAGAAGAATCCTAGAATTCTCCATCTACAACTCACCCCGTCCTTCCCTTCCTTCGTCATGACCTACCGAACGATCAGTCTACAACGAGACGAGAACTCTCTTCACTTGTAATCTGGTCTTGATGACATCCATCGGATTCGTCGACACCCCACCGACGATTCCAGCCGTTCCCGCGCACAGAGCATGTAGAGGCACCCCTGATAAGTACCCCGTGTTGTACAAGTACGTCTTCGTGGTCGTGTAGGTACACCTTCCTCTCGTCGGTCTCGTTGTAGATGGATGTCATCTCTCGACAGAACGAGGGGACTCACCAGAAGATGGCGTTCGATGGAGCGTGAGAGACGAGGGTTGCCAGGTAACCTCTGTACAGGCCTCTGAGACCGTCTTGACGAAGGATCGTTCTGAGTCCATCGATTCCATTCTTGTAACGATCCGGTACGCCCGGTTGCTGTGATGATGTCGGTGGATGATCATCATGTACGAGTCGTGATCACCCCTTGGATCATGATGCGTTGGGAGATGACATCGACAGGGACGACGATGAAAGAGGAGACGAGGGAGGCGGTCGCTCCTGCCGCCAGGTTCGTCCATGCATCTGACACAAGTCACAAACATGATGTGATGTAGATGTGTCGGGTGAAGGAGAGAAAGAGTGACTCACTTGTACTGGCTGGGCCCCTTGTGCTCGGAAGATGAGCTCTGACAAATTCGAGGGTGACACAACTGATGAATTGAACGGGGAGAATACCGAGAGTTACCGTAGAGAACCCACGATAGAGACCTCCACGAGGGTAAGAGGATGAAGGACTTTACGTGATATCACCTGATCGCCCTTCGAATCGATATGTCTTTTTGAATGTGTCGATCATACCAGTATATCGATTGCCCTTCCAGCGGTGAGTTATTCGCCTCATAATCGACACGCACCTCTTGGATTTGGAGCCTGGTTTTTACTAAAGTGAGAGGATACAAAATAATTCTTACACCCACAAAGAAAACTGTTCAGATGAGGAGTCGAGACGAAGGGAAGACAATCACCAGAGTTCCAAATGCAGAAGCGCCATAGGTCCAAATGATGCCAATCGATCTCACTGGGAATAGCCTCCCCTATGTCTGGATAGAACACGGTGTCCTCTTCATCTTCGCTCATGCTCGGAGGCAAAATGTTCCGTCGGTTGTACATTTCGTTGTAGATCAATAAGATATTTACGCTCAATTTTCTTCTTTCTCTTGCTTCCATCATGATGACAGAGAATGATCGACGACATGTAGTGTTACAACATTTATTGCTTTCTCTTGGGCAAGTACTTCTTCGCCTCGGCAATCTCTCTCTCCATCCAGAAGATGGCACCTTGAGCCACACCTCCCTTCCTCTTCACCTCTGTCAGATAGTCCTGTATTCCTTCAGTCTCTTCCTCTTATCATCGAACATCACCTCAGCCGCCTGCAATTTCGCCTCCGTTTCTTTTACTGCCTGGGCCACTTGTTTCGTCTTCTCTTCTGCTGCCACTGTTGCCGCCTCAGACGCCTTTCTCTCCTTCTCTACCTTTCTCAACGCGGCTTCCTGTCTGGCGTCAGCGTCGTCGTACATCCATCTACAACGGTTCACCTGAGAGATTTTGGCCTTTCTGAGGGGAAGAGGATCTTCACTCTTGACTTGACTCAGCTCGGCGGCAGCCTTGTTGCGGGTGACTAGACCGACAGATGTGTCTTTGCTCTTCGTTTCTAAACTGCTGACCAGGTCTGAATAAGCCTTTTCTTGGGATTTCAATTCGTTGACTGCAGCCTGAGGAGAGATCAGCGATGGTGATTTGATATGGTGAGATGATGGTCACCTGTTGGTCGGCTTCGGCCTTGCGGACGTGTGCTTCTTGCTCTCTCTGGGCGGCGAGAGCGATCTTCTCGTTCTCTAATTTGGTTTGGACGTCTGCCAATGCGGCCTGTGCCTCTGAGAGGAGAGCTTGGGCCCTGTTGATCTCATCTTGGTTACCTCCCTGGGGTGCCTCCACGATCTGTCGTTCGAATGAGACCGTGTTGATTGAAGGAGGTGTGAGGCTCACCTGCTTCAGAGACTTGTTGTAGCGGAAGGCGAGGTACTCTAGGAGTGAGACACTCTTTCCATTGACGAGAAGACCTCCCGATCTCAGCTTCTCACGGAGGGCGATCACAGTGTGGGTCTCTTTGGCATCTTCTAAGAACTGTGTCGGTGTCAGTGGATGACGGATCGTCGGGAGGATCGAAGTGAACCTTGTGGGTCCAGAACTCGTCCAAGAATGATCCTTCCTTCTTCTTCGCCTGTGATGATTTCAGCTGTTGTTCGCAAATGTAGAGTCGCACCTGGTCGAGCTCGATGAACTTGTGTGTGAAGTTCCAGATCTGTTCGGAATCATGCTGGATCTCATCCCAGAAGCCATTCAAGAACCATTTGGCCTGGAATTCGTAGTTCTTGTGTGTCAGCTCGGTGAACTCGGTAGAATCTTTAGACATGGTCGTTGCTCGCTGGTGGATCAGTTGGATTGTGTTCACCCCGACCCCACAGCCGGAGCGATAGGCTGATGACATTTATCACGTGACCAGGCTATCACCACAGGGCTCGTTTCAGAAGTTCTCGGTGGCGGATAGTCCAAGCGTATTTCTGAGAGGACCTACTGCCCCCGTGTCTCATGTTCCATGTTTTCCATTCAGCTGACGATAGGACAACAACTAGCGTGAGATGGCCACAAGTGTAGATACAACAGGTTTTAAGGCCGCCGATTTCACCGAAATTTATACCTCGACTTCCGTCCTTATCCAAAACGCCCCACGACAACATGCACAAGCTGAAAGGCATCTTCCATCATCATCACCACCACCACATGAAACACGACGACGAAATGAAGATCTCGGAGCCTCAGTATTGCCCGGTATCACCGAAAGAAGAGGTCACATCGCATTCAGAGAAGGAGTCTTCACCAGCAGCTGAAGAAGTGACTGAATATCAGAATACGGCAGAATTGGAAAGGTGAGGACGTTCAATGGATTGGTGGAATGTCAGTTGATCTGATGATGGGGCCAGAATTCAATCATTGAATGATTTTGCGATGAGAAGAAGACAGCTGACGACGGATAACGGTTAATCATCAATATATATAAATGTAAGATAGAGCTGTCATCACCCTGGTTTGAGACGAAATATGAACGACGCTGGATCATCCTTCCGTAGGCAGTGATCGAATAGTCAAATGCGCTCACTCATGTACCGAGAGACGAGCCTGCTCATCTCAGATAGCACCTTCGGTCGACTCTAGCAGAAGTACGATAGATAGATAGAGAAAGACATCATCAAACGTGCGACAGCTCCTGCTGCAGGGAAGGCCAGAGACGATAGCCCAGGACATCGTGGAAACAAGGATTTAAATTATTTATTTCATTCCGCTTTCTGCGACCCAGAAAAATAAGCAGCGTCATGCGAGCCCATCTGATTCTCGCGCTTCTTCTCGTCTCAGTCTCTGAAGGGCTGATCCACAACTTGAAGATTAGAAATGATCCACGACAGCGGTTTTACATCCAGAGTTTCGGATTCGGTAGAGGGGGTTTTATGACCATGAAGATGAGCGGATTCAAGGTGATTCCAGTGCCCTCATTCAGGACTGATGCGGACAGGCTTCTGATGGAAGTAGCATCAGCGAAGATGCGATGAAACAGACCGGGTTTCTAATGCCACATACTGAGACAGACTCAGAAACGTTGAGCGAGGAGAATATAGTGTCAAAAGACGGTTGTCTAGATGGTGCCACGGTGGGTGCCACGAAGTACCATCTCAACTTTGTGGAGGGGTGATCTCATCTTAAACCTCTTTTCATCTCACCGAGGATAGAGTCTATTCTGAGGAGATAACGATCGCTAAAGGGAAAGAGGGACTATACAGTTTGTATTTCGTCAGCTGTATCAAGAAGCCCATCGACTTCGACGTGATTGACAATGTCGTAATGATGAATTTCTGAAGATGGAACAGTTGGAATTGATCCAATATAATGTGGACAAGAACAACAACAAGAACTATCTGTCCATCGGCCTTTCAAATCTGCCAACCATCTATGGAGTGTTCACCATCATCCACTCGGCCATATTGATCTTGTGGATCTTTGGTTTCCTCCTACCCAACGGGTGAATACCTTTTTCCAAAAGAAGATGTGACGCTAATGTGTGACGAACAGAAACGAAGTCAACAAGCTACATTACGCCATGACGTTGTTGGTCTTCCTCAAGATCATGTCCTTATTCTTCCAAACGGTGAACGACATCATTCTATTCGCTTGGTTTATTCTCACAGATCGATCAATATTACGTGAAGACAAAGGGGTCTGCTTCTGGCTGGAATATTCCATTCTACATCTTCACCAGGTGATGATTGAACGCTCCACATTCGATGAATCATTTCTAATCTTTACTTTCCAGTCTGAAGGGTATCGCATTGTTTGTCATCATCGCTCTCATCGGTTCTGGATATCAATTTATCAAACCTTTCCTTCACGATCGTGAAAAGAAGATCTTCACTATCGTCATTACCCTTCAGGTGATGATCCATCACATGATTTCGCGATGATGCGATGGATCACGATGATGACAATGAACACAGGTGTTGGATAACATAGCCTTGATCATCGTGGAAGAGACAGCACCAGGATCCGTGGGTTGGTTATCATGGCAACACATCCTGAAGATCGTCGACGTCATCTGCTGTGGAGCCATCATCGTTCCCATCTTCTGGTCCATTCGACATCTCCGCGAGGCCGCACAGATTGATGGAAAAGGTCAAGATTCTCTTCTCACGAAGGATATTCGCTCACATTAGTCAGCTGCCGTTAGCGTCAGGAAGCTTTCACTCTTCCGTCAATTCTACCTGACTGTCATCTCTTACGTTTACTTCACGAGGATCATCATTTATCTCGTGGAGGCCACATTACCCTATCAGATGGTCTGGTTGGGTCACATGTCTTCAGAGGCAGCCACTCTCTTGTTCTTTGTCATAACGGGTTACAACTTTAGGTGAGTTGAATGATTGACAGATGGATTCTGATGATAGAACAGACCGAACGTCGAGCTGAACAAGGATCTTGCGATCGATTTAGATGAGATTGAAGAGTTGGGGGTGGTCATCCCTCTAGACAGTGATGAGGAAGAGAAGGAGGATCACAGGGAAGATGAGAAGGTTGGCAGATTGTTAACCTCGAACAACAAGGAGATTGTACGGGATTGATGAGGGAGAAATACATACCAATATAAGAGCTTCGGTCTTTTTACAGATTATCCATCACTCTCATTGTATTCGATCTCTCATTACTGATTATGACCATCAGATAGGTTATACATCCTTTTTGGGAGAAAATTTGAACGAATTTTACATCCATACACATAGGATAGGTCGTCGCAGCTTTCATCAGTCTGCGTAGCTCAGTCGGTTAGAGTGTAGGTCTCATATCTACGAATCAATAGGGTCATCCTAAGGTCGCGAGTTCGATCCTCGCCGCGGACAACTTTTTTTGCAATTTGATTTAGGAAAAAGGGTGGGAGAGGCAGGGATTATGGTGCATTCCTCCATTTTACGACCATTTACATCCTTTTGCATCATCAGATGATTCATACAACCATTAAGATGTATCGCATGTTCTTTTTGTCGAGACATTTTGGGAAAAAGACACTTTTTTGTAACTCACGATTCACACACTTTCAGTATCGATAGATGCCACAACACAATCGGTGGCTCGATCCTCGCCGCGGACAGCAGTATACTGCATTCTAGATTTATCGTTCATTATCACATCTTTTCGCACCCTTACGCTGACTCGATCCTTCCCACGGATGATATCCATTGATCTCGAGGTGACTCGTTTCCCGAACACAAAATCGGCGGTTCGATCCTCACCGCGGACAACACCCGTTCATCTCCAGCGACATACAACATCAGCGGTTCGATCGGACAGAATCTTGTACTGCGAAAAAGGGTGGGAGGCTGAAATTATGATTCACTCATCACATTTTCTTTATGTCCGCGGCGAGGATCGAGACATTTCGAATCGAAAAACTTTTATGGTTCACAATTTCACGATGGATCCAAGAATATACAAATCTCGAAGGCAACAGTTGGATCGATATCTCCTTTCATTCGAAACGTGAAATTACGATCTTCCTCTGATGTCGAATGATACGGGGATGACACTCTCGTTCTCCACTTCGTATACGATCCTCTTGATCTCCCTCTCCCTCTCTGTCACCCTCTTCGGCTCGAACAGACACACAGAGGGTGCCGAGAAGAAGACATCCAGGTCAGCCTCCGTCATACTCAACAGATTCACCTTCGAACATCAGTCTCGGTAGTATCGATACGATTGGATGACTCACGGTAGACTCTTCCTCTCCTTTCTGTTGTTCCCCTTCACTCGTCGTCTCTTCGATGATGTCTCTGAACATAAAGTCTTCATTGAAGAAATGTCTGTGATGTAACTGTGCATACTGAAGGCATAATCCGATCTGTCTCTGTAAGGATCATCATCACATGGAATCATACCTTCATCGTTCGAGTATCTCTCTGCATGTCTTCTGCCTTCCATTCAATAAACATGGAGATCTGATTGCACATGTCGTGATACTGTGCGTACACGTATCTCTTGATTTCGTCTGTCTTCTCCTCATCCCTCTTTCCTCTCACATACGCATCGAGATATCGCATCATCATCTCTGTTCGCAATGAGACAGACATAACGAAGGATGACCCACTGTAGAAGGCTGGATCTATGTCCTGCGAGATATGCATTCGATCGGATAGATGCACATCGTCGATGCATCTCTCTGTCTTCTTCTCCTCCATCTGAGAGATGACATCGTACCACTCTTCCATATCATCCACCGTCAGTCTTCCATGGGTGATTCTGATCCACTCGATGTAGCCTCTCCATGTCTGTATCACCTACGGAATCAATTCCTACTGTTCGTGTCCATCATCGATGTCACCTCTCGCATCGTCGATTCTAATGTACCCGATCTTATCTTCTGGCACAGTTCCTCCGTGAACTCTCCCCTCACTTGATCGAAGTCGTATTGGTCCATCCAATGTAACGACCGCCGGTGGCCCAGAGAAGAGAGACTGCAGCTGCTTCCTTCGGTTGGTCTGTCTTGACCAAGAGCTTGACCAATCGCTGGAAGTCGCTTTGTAGGAGGCAATTGTCGGTTGTGTTGGTGCCGCGTTTCGCGACAATGGCCTTCGACAGGAGCGGATACATCTGCCTGACGGTGCTACGAAAGATCGTCATCTCTTCTTGAGAGGTGTCGATCGTAGTCTTGTTCTGTGAGATTTCAATCCAGATGTATCATCCATATGCAATGGTCACCAGAGACACTCGGTCGTAGGCGATGGCACCGTAAACGTAATGTTCTGCATATGGAGGAATGAACCTTCGGTAGAGACAGAGGTGCACTGCAAAGTCGATGGCATCCTGATCGGATCAGAAATGGAATTTGTGAAATTGTGATGATGTCACCTTCAGACAGATGTTACCTGCGTCTGCAACGGGTGTTCCTGCAGCCGCTTGATGCTTGACGAATTGATTCCACATGGAATGTCCTTTCTTTGAGAAGCCCAGTGGCACGGTCGGTGCCCAAATGGTGTTGGTGTTGGGCGCTGCGACGGTGATGGGGCTCTGAGCCGGACGTGGCATAGAATCTGTGAGGTGATACTTCTTGATATATGTATCCCAGAGATTCGAAGTGGCTGTCTCATCGAGCTCTTCTTTCGTGATTGGTCTTCCAAGTCCCTGATGAACGTCATCTGTGTGATTCAAATATTACAATTAAATAATATAACATACCTGAGGGCTTGATGAAGGTTGAGACGGGTTCATGTCATTGTGAATGGGTGGTGGTGAGTTCATCATGTCAGAAGCAGCCGTGATGAGAGAGATATTCGTGGGGTGTATCTCCTTTCGAAGATCGTGAGAGGTGTTGTGGGTGTGGTGAAATGTCAAATTGAAATATGAAATAAAGCCTTTTCATTTTGGACCGCCATCTTTTTCCAAGAATTTCTCAATCGAAGGAATTCGAACGAAATTTCATAAAACGTAATCCATTTATATAAAATCGTGGATAAGGAAGGAATGCGGTACACGCCCATTCAATTCCCTCTACCTCGACAACTGAAGAGATCTCTGCTGTCCGTGATCTCCCTTCATCCTGTAATAGACTTCCTTGAATCGATCCCTCTGTTGAGTGCACAGGAGCAGCTGTCTCTCCAGACGGTCCTTCAGCTCCTTCAACTCGGTGACACCCTCTAAGAACATGTCCTCGTACTTTGAATCCTCCAACTTGTGAAAGTGATTCACCACCGAGACGCTCACGTCCGATAGCCTAAGACGATTTATCTCTCTCGACGATCGTTCCACTCACATGGGATCCAAGAAGAAGGCGTTCATCTTGTTCCTCACGTACTTTGCAAAGAAGAAACGGATTCCGGCGAACATCTTGGCTGAAGAGATGGCCACGCGACGGTAACCGTCTTCGTCCGTGGTTAATCTCGATGGATTCGCGTTCGCCTTTCTCTCCATGATCGAACAGACTCTCTTCTTCGTGTCATCTGCAGTAGCTTCGAGATAGTCGTACTCTCTGTGGCATCGTTTAATAGATCGTTAAATTGAATAGAACGATAGAAGGGATCTCACTCTGGATCTTGGCCTCCCTGTGAACTGAGGATGTCCCAGTCGGCGACGCGAGTGAACATGACGAAATCGGCCTTGAGGCGAGCGCGGCAATCGGCCTCGGTGGCTTCAATGAAACCGTTGTACGTGTTCCTCAGTTCATTGACGAACCTCTCGTAGACCGATAAGATTCCAACTTGCTTACGATCGGGGTCGTTCTTCAAGACCTTGTATAACGTTAGACGAAAGAGAAGGGTAGATTTCACCTCGATGGCGATGGAGAAGAGTCTCTTCATGACGTAGGAACACCTCTGGAGTAATACGTCGATGAGAGGGAGGAAGACGTTCTTCGCTTTCATCTGAACGAGATTGGCCGCCGCCATCTCTAACACGGGGGCCGCGTGCATCTTTGTCGTTCCCATGGCTGAGGCGACCTAACGTGATGGGTTAACAATCTCTCCACCATCAGGTGTCACCTCCGATGGAGAAGTCTTTGGAAATTCCCTCGAGTGGGCGACGTATTCAAACTCGTTGAGTAGGCGAGCGTACTGAGCTCCTCCGTAGATCTTCAGCTTCGAATTTTGGATGTCAAAGTCGATGTCGAAATCGGGCCAGTCGGCGACGGTGGAAGATAATTTCTCTTCCAACAGCGTCTCTCCGTTACGGTCGGGCTCTCCTACGATAGATCCTCCCAAGAGGGAATCGATGACGGAGACGAAACCGTTGACGTAAGTCTCCGCCTTTCGCTTCAAGACCTGGAAGGTGTGAGGGGAGGACAAATCGAATGGACTCACTTGGATGTCGTTCTGTTGTAGCTCTTGGGTGACCTGCTCGAGTTCTTCTGCCGTGCGCTTGCAGATGTCTTCGAGGGTGCGGAGGGTGGGGGATAGATTCTGTTGGAATCTCTCGTTGAGTGCCTTCTCCAAGTGTTGCTTGACGCGGAATAGTCCCAAGTGAGGGAGGAATCTTCCCTCGTCAAAGTTGACCTGTACAGATGAGAATGGATGAGAATGTGAATTGTATTCACCTCCATCAACTTTGAATAATCATCCAGAGAGGCATCACGGATTCCGTCGCGGAATCGAGAAGCCTCGAGATCTCTGCGAAGAGGCATGGAAATGAAGAAGGGCTGTACACCCTGAGGTAGATTCTCTCCTCCCAGGTACTTGTTGGCAGATTCTTTGTTTCTCAGCTCCTTGACTCGATTGTCGAATTTGGTGTTGACCAAAACTGAAGGGATGTCAGAGGTGACGTCGTTGTAGATGCACTCACTGGTGCGAGAGAAATCAGGGTCGATCTGCCTAGCCATTGGGCGGGAGACGGAATTGGCCCATTCCACGGTGGACTGCTCCAAGCAGACGATGATACGGTGCTTGGGAAGAATGAGCTTGTGAACCATGTCCTTGATCTCGTTCTTCAATCTCTCGTCACCACCGAGGCGAAAACCCTGAGAATGTGAGAAAAAGATCAAATAGACGTGAAGTCACCGGAGTGTCGTAGATGGTGAGGTTGGCACAGTTGGCGAATTCCACGCGGAGGATGATGGGGACGTCTGATACCCTGTCTCCGGCTGAACCAGCTTTTTCGTTGGTCCTTCTGCAGATCTCGTCGACGAGACGGTGTACGGGGGTGTCGGAATCCTCGAAGGGCTCCTCGTGAACGCTTGGGTTTTCCTTTCGGAATCTGCATCTCGGTTGATCTCGGTCGGGGTTATTGATCATCTGGAGGATGAGAGGGCGACGAGTACCGATGTCTGTGATAGATGAGATGGATAAAGAGTAAAGTTGGGGCTCACTCGACTCGACGATGTTGAATTGGAAGCCCAAGAGACCCTCTACGAAGCTCGATTTACCGTCGGATTGCATTCCAATGACGACGATCTCGGGGTATTCGACGGGAATGTCGAGACTGTAAATGTACGTAAGAATCTGTCGTTTCATCGTGGATCCTCACTCTCTCGCTATACCCTGGAGGTCGTTGTAGAGGGCGTATAGCTCCTTGTTGGCTTTGTAAGCGTGCTTCTCTTCTTCTTCCATACGTAATCTGAGTTCTTCCGTCTTGATACGGATATTTCTGTACATCTGTTCCTCTTCGACCCTGTTTTCGAGTCAATCGCTTGGCTCCTTCGAGATCTTTTACCTCTTTTGTCTCACTTCCTCGACTTTCTTCATCTCGATATCGTGTAACTGTTTGGCCAGCCTCTCGGCCGAGGTGAGGTTGACGACTGAGGGTGGTTGGCCTCCAGAAAGACCTTCATTGCTTCTCATGGGAGTCGTGGGAGCGGTAGATCTGTTTCCGGAGTAAAGATGAGCCATTCCTTGGTTGAGAGTGGCGTGGATCATCGCAGAGGTTGGTTCTACAGATATATGAGTACAATAGAAAACAAGCTCACTCACTCGCAGAGCCGGCGGTCGTTATGCCTGCCGTTCCTGGCCCAGCGGTCTGGAAGATAGAGTTCGATGGCTCCGGTGACAATCTGGGTCTCTTGGCCGCCGAACCTGGTTTGAATCGTTGAAAATAGTGGAGACGATGAAAACATGACGAAGAAAAGGAGATGGAATGCATCCAAGATGGACCCATAAGACATTCGAAGAAGTGGTGTTGAGATAGTTGGAGGTAGATATGAGAAACTCACCAATCTCTTCAACCAGCTGAGTGGTGGGTTGAGTAGTACTCATATCGATCTTAATGGTTGATTGTTCTCAAGGGCAACTGTTGAACAAGATAGAGGAGACCAAGTAGTTACAGAATATCTGCAATGTATCTCAGAATCTGTTCAAAGAGACCCGCCATACGAAATCAATGCATTCAAAAAGAAGATGATTGGATTGATCTGATGTGATCGAGAAGACATCTACCTTTGTAACTGTAAATAGGGACTCTTATCCCCCTCTGGTTTCTGTTGGCCCTGTTCTCTTTTGTCACAGCTGCTTTGACTAACGCGACGAATTTTCTTCCGACGCGGTTCTTACCGCACGTTTCAAATAATTAGTCCCGCGCTTGAATTCCAGGAATTCGGGCGGGAGATTCGATTTGTAGATGAACCTCATTCTCCCTTCATTTTTATTTTTCTCAAGACGTTTCGCCGCTCAGATTTCGCTTCTGTCTCTCGATCAGTCACACATCCACCTCCATCGACTCACCGTTTGATCCGATACAGTTCCTGGCCTGCCCCAGAACTTGTATAGCCCACCCCAACACGAAGTCGCCAGGCCGTCCTCGAGAAAGACGATATCCGATATCGGTTCGTTGTGTGCGCGATGATGCACTACAGACTCCATGATGGGAACCTCTGCAAAGGCAGTCGTCACGATTTTAGGCCCCATAGGTTCTACTGGAACTCGATCGTCGCTCCGCCTCACTCTCTGTTGGCCTCGTCAGTCACGCTGGACACGCGTTACTCACGTTGATGGAGGTGGACCTTGGCTTCCTCAATTCAGACTCCACAAAGTCCCAAAAGACAATTTTCGTGTCTTGTCCAGAAGAAGCGAGACGGTAGTGGCTCTCGCTGCACTCCCACGTATCGAAACACACTCGGCCGACCTTTCCACAGCGTCAGCGTCATCATCATCATCGGGGTGATCGCGTGATGGACTCACCCATGATTGATGGCCTCTTCCTCTGGCGACACACTTGTACTCTGAGCTGGCAGACCAAACACAGACGGAATCGTCTTCACCTCCGGTCTGTGATGAGATGAGATGATGGAAGACGTCATCATCGGCATCTCACCGCGAGGTACTTTCCATCGGGACTCCAAGTTACGCAGAGGAAACCTCCGTAATTACTTCGATAAGATACGAGTAATCTGATGATGACATCTGAGTCCTCCCATGATGATGGTGATGATGCTAATGATGATGCTAATGACGGACGATCGTGAAAAATCGACTCACTTTTGTTGTTTAAAGTCGACGATCCTAAGGAATCCATCTTGTGATGTGATGGCCAAGAACTTTCCATTGGGTGAAAAGGAGATATCTTCACTCGTTTAACGTCGATCTCTCAAATGGAACTCACCAGTCACAGAGGACTTTGAGAATGCCCACTTCTGTACGGGATTATATTTCTCCCCCGCGTAGCTCGTGATCGAAAATCTGTACGAAATCATTCCATAATTCATCTATCTACACGCTTGTAGACGAAATCAGTTCGAATGAAATATGCACTCACCCGCCGTCCATCATACTGACTGTAGCCGAATTAGAAGGAGGATTCGCTGTTCCTCTGGTAGTATCGTAGACATTGATGATACCACTGCTGAAAGAAGCAACAAACAACTCGTGAGACTCTGGTACCCAACTGACGCCCGTCACCGCTCCCCTCGCAGAGATCCTCTTATGAAATTCAGGAGAAATCTCATGGAAATCTCACGTCGTATTGTATGGACCCAGATTGACCGGTCTCAGTGACAAACAGATCTCCCAATCTGAAACCGAGGAGCAATCTAACGGATCTGATGGTCGACGAGTGGTGGTTGACGTCGACACAGGTGAGGACTTCACCGAAGCGCAGTGTCTTTTCGGGCTGCCTCGTCCATCAGGTGATCACGAACGAGGTCTATATCATGATGATGGGATCACCTGTGGCTTCTTCGCTTCTTCGTTGTATCGGCTGTGTTTTTCGACGTATAGCGTGTCGAAACAACTGGCTGCATATAAGATGGGGAATTTCTCGAGTGATTCTTTGTGATCTGCAACCTCCTGCACTCCTGCACATGGTGTCATTCTCAGACGATCATCTCATCTCCATGCGAACCTGAATTGTTGAGCTTCCTCGTGGGGTTCATCAGTTTGGGAGTGACGAACGAGAGACGATTGGGACCGATGGGATTACCGCTCGCTTTGCTCTGTCTCTTTGCGTTGAGGATGATGGCGAGATAGTTGTGGCTGGTCAATAGCAGCCAAAGACCTTCTGGGCTGGCACGATAGATGAGAATGGGAGATGATTGCATTCAATCTCTGTGCAGAAGATGTATGAAGGAGATCACCTCTTAAATTCTGGACGAACTGGTTTGAATGGCGAGCCGAGAAGTATCTGTCCGGTGGATTGATTACTCGCTCCCTTAACCATCTCATACGATCCAGAACTATCATTCGTTCTTCTCGTTGCTCTTTGTGTGTTTTCAGAATCATCGTCCTCCTCTGTATCGTCCGAGTTTCTTTTGTGTTCTGCCTCCTCCCTACTCTCTTGTTTACTTTTACGCTTGTCCATATTTTTCGACCGATGTGCTTGCGTGTTCTCGTGCGGGTGATGTATGATATGTTATGAAAAGATGTTGACCATTCTAACGAAAGGTTCTATTTATTCATTCGCTCAGTGGTGTCCGTGGGATTGTTCCTGAGGCTTCTCGGAGGCGATGGTGGTCTCTCCACGAGCAGCGGCTCTGGCGCGTTGAATGAGGTCAGTTCCAACGGAGTACGCTAAGAAACCTCCGACAGCGTAGAGGACCTTCTGCTTGGTGATACCGTATACGTAGTCCTCGGGGAGCTTGAGAGAAGCAACGGGGACGACTGGTCCAGAGGGAGCAGCATGTCCGTGTCCAGAGGCAAATCGTCTGGCGACGGCAGAGAGGACTGGGCGAACAATCGCGGTGGAGGTTGTGTGGGAGATGCTGTTCATGTTGCTGCAAGATGTACCAGATGAGGTGATCTGCTCGGTTGTAAACCAGAATAAAATTTTTGATTTTGGGGCTTTACGAGGACGTGATGATGATCAGAATCGCAGGTCGATCTCTGCTTTCTGTCGCGACAAGAGGAAAGCAGCATCAATTTCCCCTGAAGACATCGAGAACTTTCATCACACCATCCAAATCACAGACGTGAGAACGGTCGTTGATTGGTCCCACTGAATCCAAATCAGTTCGTTCTCTCGATTGGTAGCTCCCCCTGGCGTATCATCTAAATCAATTTTTTCGATCATCAGAGAATTCTCGACAGAACCAGTCCCTGCCACTGACACTGCTTCTGCTGCCACTTCCACTCCTACTGCTCTTACTACTACCGCTGCTCCTGTCCCACCCGTTCAAGTTCAACTTCCAGATCATTACGATTACATCTCCATCCTCGGTGTACCAGAAGATGTTTCAGGCGATCAATTACTTGAGAAATTGTTTCCTGGATTCTCAGCGACCTTCTACCAAGTGGGACCCAACAAGCACAGGATCATCTTCTCTTCCACCGAGGAGGTGAGCGCGATCGCGATCATCTCAATGATTGACATCGGCTCCACAGTTAGAGAGAGGATTGACCAGATACAAGTCTTCCATCGAGAAGAGATTCCAGAAACCACAGAAGGTGAGTGGTTCATGTGCCGCACGATCCTCATCTTCTAAGGTGTCCTTCGATGAGTCAGTCCAATTTGAAGGAAAAGAGAATCCTTCTGTTCTCACCTTCAACTTTTCAGAACATCACATATCTCCTCTCCACAAAATGGACGCACAGAAGATCAAGGACACACCGGAAGACACATTCAAGGGAGAGATCAAGGTAGAAGTGACGACATTGACTGATGCAAAGTGACTCACGGTGACGTCATCAGGTATACGATCGTCATTCAGATTTGAGGATGGTAGCAGAGGGAGTTGTAGATCTGCTGGGAGGTAAGTGGCCTGAAGAAGTGACGGAAGAGATTGTTCTAGTGAGTGAAGGGGAAGATAGGAGGCTCAGATAGCTCAGGGAATGGATATCGAATGGAAACCGAATTGGGAGAAAGGGTCGTATAACTTGACTTCGATTCTGCAATTGTCCAATGGACCTAAAGTCGCGATCTTCAGACTCTTAGATCTCTCCTGCTTAGAGATAGCAAAGAAGAAACGTAATCGTTCCTCATGATCATCACCACCAGCATCACATCATCCATCGTGGTATCATCATTCAACGAACTCACTGACTCGATACAGCCGCCGGACAGAGAAACAGAGTCTTACCCTACGGAGATCGACACGCCACCACCTACCACATGAAGAACATCGGCCAGCCTTGGCCCCTCCCAGAGATACTCGTCCAGTGTCTCTCTTCCCCCCACATCAAGAAAGTCGGCGTCGGTGCCAAACCCGACGGCCTGAAGGTGAGATCTACAACGCGCCGGTGACTCGTCTACAACTCTGTAGATCTCGAAAGACTTTGGCATCGAAGTGGAAGGAGTGCACGACATCTTAGACCTTCCCATCACCAATCGATTTTCAAGGAGGAGCGTGGAAGCTCTCTCGGCACACTTTTTACTGTTTCGACCGGAGAAGACGTCGACCATGTGTAATTGGGAGAACAAAGTGACCCAGAAACAGTTGTTGTACGCTGCGACGGACGCTCACTGCAGTCGAGAATTGTATCTGATCTTGCGAGAGGTGATGATCTGTGAGATGGAGATGAGATGTTGATGTCATGCAGATGAAATACGTGCCACTGCTGTCGCGGATAATGGGGAAAGACAAGGAAGTGGAAAATTCGAGCACTCCGAAAGTTGGCGCATAGATTTTGAAAGAAAAGGATGGTATATGATCTCTTCTCTTGGACTCAGTGATATTAGCTGTGAGTGATGGTATCTTGCAGCCAGGTACCTCATATCTGACACCTAAACAATGGAGTCATATGTCACGACAAAACGTACCAGAGTAAAATGTTGTGACACTTTTACCTCCTTTGTGGAGATGGAAAACATTTCTTGAATATCAATACTGCAAAACTCTGCTCTCGTTTCGGATTGTCAACCATCGGAAGCGATTATTTTCAAACCAACGGCAAGATGAGAGCCACGATTCTCTTTCTGTTGCTCTGTATTGGTGATCGCTCTATGCGTCTGTGTCACGACCGACGTTTTTGTAGGGGGAGCCATTGCAGCCACCCAATCGGACCTTGTAGATTACGACTCCAAGGGAAGACTGACTTACAAGAAGAATGAGCAGGGTACCCCTTCATCTGCCGATGTTTGATCTAATCGGATCACAGGAGATCGCATCATGGACTACAGCTCTGTCGGCTATCGCTCAGGAAAAGACATCCCAGCCGCATCCTCTATCCCCGACAAAGTGACAGTCAAGCCCAGTGGAGGAGACGACACGAACGCCATCGCAGCAGCCATCGAAAAGGTGGCTGGACTCCCTCTGGATAGCAATGGATTCCGCGGTGCAGTCCTCCTTGCTCCTGGCAAATTCGAGGTGCT